>JBAMBS010000983.1:95000-346692 GCA_037044455.1 Zygothrica quintamaculata | reverse complement strand
GCCAATCTGCATGCGGCTCACAGCTATTTATGGAAATATTTATATATATATATATAAGTATATTATATACCAAATATATATATATATAGATATACTTACTGTTTTATCATAAGCACATAATCCTCACGGCAATGTACCTTGGCACAAAAATCTTCCTTATCCACCGGAAAGATTGTACCATTTATTGGTATAGAAAGATCATGTTCCTCATAATAACAATGCTCGGGTTTGGCTATAATATAAAAGCTTTAAGGATCATAGAGGATACAGTTCTAGGTGACTTACTAGGATGTTGAGTATTGCCGCGATATTGTGTACTAAAGCCAAGCACCTTTGGTACCAAAATTAAGCAAAAACTGTACACAATTAAGCAAATAATTAAATTTAATTTACACATGTTTTTTTTTTTAAATTTTTAAATTTTTTTTCAATTTTTCAATGAGAAGAGAACCTGCTTATATGGCAACAATTTTGTGACTGTCCCCACTAAATTATCAGCTCATTCAAATAGTATTTGTTTTATATACATACACACACAAACACCTACACATATACATAAAAGTATATATATACATATATTTATATATATTATAGAACTCTCATCATTGTTTGCTTTAATTTTACTTGAGGGTCGCATTAGTCCATGTTATCGCCAAGACAAATACAATTTTTATTGCTATTACTCAAGCAACTTTAATTTAATATAATAATTAAATATATTTATTAAATAAACTTCCTTAATAACTTTAATTTAGTATATATATAAAAGTAATTTTAATTGATAACTAGTTTTTTTTCGTATCTTACTTCAAAAATTGTTTAAATTGGATACTATTGATATATTGATGTATGCAAATGTATGTAACAGCTTAAAGGAGGATAAAGCATATATATTCTTTGTCAGCAATAATAACTCTTTCGATTTAGTTATAGTCAACAGCCACTTTACAGCACTCCCCCTTCATCTTCAATGTCTATTTGTCAGTGACTATAAATTTTATAGGCACCCAATTTGGCATGTAACTTAAAGGGTATCATGAACCACTTTGTGTTCAGTTATTTTTAATTCCTATTGAGACAGCTTATAGCTGGATATATTCCTGTTTTATTTAGCCAAAGGATCATAAAGATCGGTTAATTAATACAGAAGTTATTCAAGAAATACTTTATCTATTTTCAACTAGTTAAAATCAAGCACAACATCTTAGAGTTTCGTAGGTTGAATGTGTGTGTTTTGAATGAATATATATGTGTGTGTGTGTGTTGAGTGTATGCATAAGTTTGTGTGTAATACTTATTGCAAATTGTGTAGTTGAGTAAGAGTCTTCTCGTAGTTGCTTACAACCGATTACAGTGCATTTACTTGTCTAATTTTCTCTCCCAATGAAAATGCAACAAAGTAAAACTGATGATAAATTAAGGTAATAAATAATAATAACTGTCTTATGTTATGGTATATATATATAAATATCTATTAACTGTTATTAATTTATTAATTATTAATTATTAGTTAATTTATCTTAATATATATATATATAGATAAAATATATGCACTTTTTTTAACTCAACTTTAAGCAGAATTTTCTTTTAATTTTTGCATTTGTCAAAAAGTTTTCTTAATAAATATGAAAATTCTATGAAACTCTTGCTTGATTATCTCTTATTTTTTAATTAATTATAATTTATTAGGTAATTATTATTTAATTAAGATTAATAGGTTCAACCTCGGGCAATGTTAACCTTTTTATTTGTTTAATTAAACTATTTTCATTTGTGATAGAATCAGCAACAAATAACTTAAAAAATTATTTAAAATTTAATTTAAAATTATATAAATTGATATTTTTATTTTCATTTTTAATTAATTATTTATTATTTTTAAAATAATAAATTATTTTTATATTTAAGTATAAATTTTCATTTTTGTTTTAATTAATTTTTTTTATGGTCAATTAGAAGAATATAAAGAGTGAAAAAATTTTTATTTTCTGACTTAAGTTTCTTCTCCTAAATTCCGATATACTAAGGATTTTATTAGGACACGTGTTGCCCTAATGAGATCCTGATTCAAGGATGAAACTTAGCCTTCTCAAGTATATATAATTAGGGACCCCACTTTATTATCAGTCAACTAGAATCGGTGTTAACTGATTTCTCTTATTAATAAATGAAATTAATGTTAAAAGAAGAGGATGGCTAAATTATGAATACAAAGAAGAGTTCTTCTGAAATTATAACTGCATTTCTTTAATAAGATAATAACTAATAATTCTTGTTAAAAAAATATAAAGCAAAATTTGTTCTTTCAAAACTAAAACAACTATTAATAATAATAAATAATCAACCCTATACTAGGCTTAGTTTAATTTAAACGTTAACCGTTTCAACCTAACCTTCAATGCTATATAATATATAGATCAGCTAGTAAGTATTACATATATATTTATATATACTATATATATATATATATATATATTTCTGTTACAGCTGCGGTCGACACAATTTGATGCCCACAGAAAATTGTAAAATTGATTCGGATATGTTACGCATCTTTCCACAGTGCTGCCCGAAGTTGGTTTGCCAGGAGAAGGATACAAATCATATATAAAAAATATTCCTTAACCTATACTCAATAACAAACTATATATGTATATATGTATATACATATAAATCTATAAATACATATATACAATTGATTGATTGTTTATAAACAGCTGTTACTTTAATTAAAAAAAAAAAAAAAACAACTGCTAACTGAACAATAACCAAAATTCTTTATAAACATAAAACTACACTTTAAATGAAATGCTATATAAAGACAGTTATATATATATAGACTATATATATTTATACTACTCATATGTATAAATTACAGTTAGTTAGTTAGTCTATATACATGTTTTTAAGTAGTGTTTCTATATAATCAAAAAAGAAAAATATATATCATAAAAAGTTTTCCAGCTCTAAGATATCCACGGCAAAGCTGAATCTAGTTGGGTTAAGTATAAAGAGGAATGGGGGGGGGCATTAAACTTAAGTATAGACTTATCTCAAGAATACTTACCTAGCTTTATATTTATAAATTTTCCTTTATAGTATGCGAAGTTTGCAACGATATTCAGATTCATTGAAATATTTTTTACAAAAGAACGGCCAAAAGTTTTATAGTCAAGCATGCCAGACTAAGTGCAGCCCTTTACCAGGTTTGACAATAGCATAATTGTTATGTCTTCTTAAAGAAAATTGAATCTACTGTATACTTTAAGAGAAAAGTTCCTAAAAATCTAAAATCTAATAGAAAGCTTCAGCAGCCTTTTGGCATCGAAGGATCGGTAAACAGCAATATCTATAGTATTCTGTTAGAGAACATCAAAGATCAAAGAAATGATGAATAATATTTTTCCAATATATATATTTACTTACTTAGACTTAACTCATTGTGATTGATCATATTCTTTAACAGATTTGTACAAACTGTGGCTATATAGGAGGAAAAGCTTTTAAAAGACATCGCGAGATTTTCACGTTTTTGAGCGAAGATTTTCAGACACAAATACTGGAAAATATACTATAGATAGATTACAATATATATAGTACATAGTATGCTTAATATATCATATATTTAGATAAAACTTTTCTAGTAATAATCGGGTTATAAATATTACAATTATTAGAGGAGGTTTGCCATTGCTCGACGACTTCCACTCCTTAAGTGTATCAAGTGCTGTCAGGACTTTAATCATCATTTAAATGATGCTCTTATTTGCATTCAATATCTTATTTGCTAGAGAATTATTCCTTTACATAATGCTTACTATATCCTCTCGCTATATAGCTCATAAACATCATCATACCATCAATTACCATATGAAGTTATATCCCTCGGAGGATTATTGCGTTCCCCTTTTAGTAGCCCAAAAATAACACCCTAGAGTAATAAATATATATTATTTCACTTGATATCTAATAATATAAGATTATATATAAACATATAGTATATCATATTCTAATAATAATAATATACATATATTTTATATATAATAGAATCCATTCTAAAATTTTGGTAAATCTCCTAAAATTTCTTTTAAGCAAAAAAAAAAATTCAAAATAATTTCAAATGCGATTAGAGTATAGTTTAGATTTTAATAAACATTAACCTTAACTAGAAAAAAAAAGTTATCCGATATATATTGGTATATAGTATAGAAAAGCATACATATATATCTCTATAAAAGATTCTGTATAAATCAAACAGATTGAAAATGAAGAAAAACTTTTCTTAATTTTTAATTGCATGGTAAATGAGATGCTATAGCAGAGTATTGATATAGGTTAAGAATATATATAGTAAAATTATAAAACAATAATTATATATATACTTATATAAATATACATCTATATAAATCAATCTTGAGTTTATATAGATTTCATAAAGTTAGGCAAAGTCTTGAACTTTATGAAATCTATATAAACTCAAGATTGATTTATATAGATGTATATTTATATAAGTATATATATAATTATTGTTTTATAATTTTACTATATATATTCTTAACCTATATCAATACTCTGCTATAGCATCTCATTTACCATGCAATTAAAAATTAAGAAAAGTTTTTCTTCATTTTCTATCTGTTTGATTTATACAGAATCTATTATAGAGATATATATGTATGCTTTTCTATACTATATACCAATATATATCGGATAACTTTTTTTTTCTAGTTAAGGTTAATGTTTATTAAAATCTAAACTATACTCTAATCGCATTTGAAATTATTTTGAATTTTTTTTTTTGCTTAAAAGAAATTTTAGGAGATTTACCAAAATTTTAGAATGGATTCTATTATATATAAAATATATGTATATTATTATTATTAGAATATGATATACTATATGTTTATATATAATCTTATATTATTAGATATCAAGTGAAATAATATATATTTATTACTCTAGGGTGTTATTTTTGGGCTACTAAAAGGGGAACGCAATAATCCTCCGAGGGATATAACTTCATATGGTAATTGATGGTATGATGATGTTTATGAGCTATATAGCGAGAGGATATAGTAAGCATTATGTAAAGGAATAATTCTCTAGCAAATAAGATATTGAATGCAAATAAGAGCATCATTTAAATGATGATTAAAGTCCTGACAGCACTTGATACACTTAAGGAGTGGAAGTCGTCGAGCAATGGCAAACCTTCTCTAATAATTGTAATATTTATAACCCGATTATAACTAGAAAAGTTTTATCTAAATATATGATATATTAAGCATACTATATACTATATATATTGTAATCTATCTATAGTATATTTTCCAGTATTTGTGTCTGAAAATCTTCGCTCAAAAACGTGAAAATCTCGCGATGTCTTTTAAAAGCTTTTCCTCCTATATAGCCACAGTTTGTACAAATCTGTTAAAGAATATGATCAATCACAATGAGTTAAGTCTAAGTAAGTAAATATATATATTGGAAAAATATTATTCATCATTTCTTTGATCTTTGATGTTCTCTAACAGAATACTATAGATATTGCTGTTTACCGATCCTTCGATGCCAAAAGGCTGCTGAAGCTTTCTATTAGATTTTAGATTTTTAGGAACTTTTCTCTTAAAGTATACAGTAGATTCAATTTTCTTTAAGAAGACATAACAATTATGCTATTGTCAAACCTGGTAAAGGGCTGCACTTAGTCTGGCATGCTTGACTATAAAACTTTTGGCCGTTCTTTTGTAAAAAATATTTCAATGAATCTGAATATCGTTGCAAACTTCGCATACTATAAAGGAAAATTTATAAATATAAAGCTAGGTAAGTATTCTTGAGATAAGTCTATACTTAAGTTTAATGCCCCCCCCCCCATTCCTCTTTATACTTAACCCAACTAGATTCAGCTTTGCCGTGGATATCTTAGAGCTGGAAAACTTTTTATGATATATATTTTTCTTTTTTGATTATATAGAAACACTACTTAAAAACATGTATATAGACTAACTAACTAACTGTAATTTATACATATGAGTAGTATAAATATATATAGTCTATATATATATAACTGTCTTTATATAGCATTTCATTTAAAGTGTAGTTTTATGTTTATAAAGAATTTTGGTTATTGTTCAGTTAGCAGTTGTTTTTTTTTTTTTTTAATTAAAGTAACAGCTGTTTATAAACAATCAATCAATTGTATATATGTATTTATAGATTTATATGTATATACATATATACATATATAGTTTGTTATTGAGTATAGGTTAAGGAATATTTTTTATATATGATTTGTATCCTTCTCCTGGCAAACCAACTTCGGGCAGCACTGTGGAAAGATGCGTAACATATCCGAATCAATTTTACAATTTTCTGTGGGCATCAAATTGTGTCGACCGCAGCTGTAACAGAAATATATATATATATATATATATAGTATATATAAATATATATGTAATACTTACTAGCTGATCTCAAGCACATAGTCTGGCCTACAGTATATAGCCTTGCAGTGTCCTTCACGATTGATGGGCTTATATGATTGATATTTGGGTATATTTTGTTTTAATTCCTCAAAATAACATTGTCCAGGATAATCTAAGTTAACATTAACATTAAGTATACGATTATGTATATATATATATATATATATATATATATGTTATTCCTACCTTGATGTACTGCATTGGCGCGAAAGGTCAAATCAGCAGCTGCTCCAATGCAAAGGCAACCCAACAGGAGCAGCATTGGCACACCAAAACCATAAACTCCCTGAACTCTTATAGGTATTATCATTTTGATTTTGTTAAGAATATATATATGTTTATATATCTATATGTTTTTGGGAAATTTTGTGCAACTTTTGCCTTGAGCGTCGCACAAGCGACTGAGTCAATTTTAATTAATTGTTGTTGCTTTTATATAAAATTAATAATAAACATTTGTATCTGTGTACTCTACATGTATATAGCTGTAAATATATGTGTGTAGTTGTAGATGTATCTATATCTACAAGTACACTTACTGTTTAAGACATATATATATATATATATACAACTATATTTGTTAATGTATCTGTATCTTTATATGGGGCATGTGCGTCGTGAGTTTTGTTTGACGATGACTTTAAATGTTCGAGACTGTTTAAGCTTTTAGCTTTAGTTCATATTAATTAACAAGCATCCACAATAACGGATCCCAGCCCTGAAGGCAAGAGTCCAAACCTGTGGAGCTGTCACAGGCTCGTGACCAGCGATGCTCAATATAAAATATAAAACAATAAAAAAATGCCAAAAACTATTTACGAAGAAAAGTAATGAAATTTTTTTATAAAAATTACCGAAATTATACATATATAAATACATAAATAATTTCTATATATTTTTGCATAATTTTAGATTTTTCTTCTTTTAGTTTTTAATATATTAACAGTTGCAGTATTTAATCTTACTTTTTTTATATTCATTTAAATTGGAATACAATATAAACTTTGGCCTAAATTATATTTATATTCATATATTAAGAAGTGCTTAAAATTTTTGCATTTTAAATAAACAGTAATTATGTAATATAACCGTTATGATTCTTTAAAAAAAAATTCCATATAAAGGAGAAAAATTTTAAATTATCTTCAAGAACTTTTAATATTTCCAATGCGTAGTTTAAATTGTAATCCAAAAATTCTTTAAAAAATTGGCTAAAAATTTCAGCACTGTAATTGACCCGGTTAAGTTAACGGTAACAAGGTTTACAATGTGCTACTGTAAAATTTATCAGTATTTTCCCTATTTATATATTATTTGTAAATTAAATATTTCCCTTGATTTATCCAAGTTGTCTGTGAACTGACCTTGTTATATATATATTATATAGCATTGAAGGTTAGGTTGAAACGGTTAACGTTTAAATTAAACTAAGCCTAGTATAGGGTTGATTATTTATTATTATTAATAGTTGTTTTAGTTTTGAAAGAACAAATTTTGCTTTATATTTTTTTAACAAGAATTATTAGTTATTATCTTATTAAAGAAATGCAGTTATAATTTCAGAAGAACTCTTCTTTGTATTCATAATTTAGCCATCCTCTTCTTTTAACATTAATTTCATTTATTAGTAAGAGAAATCAGTTAACACCGATTCTAGTTGACTGATAATAAAGTGGGGTCCCTAATTATATATACTTGAGAAGGCTAAGTTTCATCCTTGAATCAGGATCTCATTAGGGCAACACGTGTCCTAATAAAATCCTTAGTATATCGGAATTTAGGAGAAGAAACTTAAGTCAGAAAATAAAAATTTTTTCACTCTTTATATTCTTCTAATTGACCATAAAAAAAAATTAATTATAAACAAAAATGAAAATTTATACTTAAATATAAAAATAATTTATTATTTTAAAAATAATAAATAATTAATTAAAAATGAAAATAAAAATATCAATTTATATAATTTTAAATTAAATTTTAAATAATTTTTTAAGTTATTTGTTGCTGATTTTATCACAAATGAAAATAATTTAATTAAACAAATAAAAAGGTTAACATTGCCCGAGGTTGAACCTATTAATCTTAATTAAATAATAATTACCTAATAAATTATAATTAATTAAAAAATAAGAGATAATCAAGCAAGAGTTTCATAGAATTTTCATATTTATTAAGAAAACTTTTTGACAAATGCAAAAATTAAAAGAAAATTCTGCTTAAAGTTGAGTTAAAAAAAGTGCATATATTTTATCTATATATATATATATTAAGATAAATTAACTAATAATTAATAATTAATAAATTAATAACAGTTAATAGATATTTATATATATATACCATAACATAAGACAGTTATTATTATTTATTACCTTAATTTATCATCAGTTTTACTTTGTTGCATTTTCATTGGGAGAGAAAATTAGACAAGTAAATGCACTGTAATCGGTTGTAAGCAACTACGAGAAGACTCTTACTCAACTACACAATTTGCAATAAGTATTACACACAAACTTATGCATACACTCAACACACACACACACATATATATTCATTCAAAACACACACATTCAACCTACGAAACTCTAAGATGTTGTGCTTGATTTTAACTAGTTGAAAATAGATAAAGTATTTCTTGAATAACTTCTGTATTAATTAACCGATCTTTATGATCCTTTGGCTAAATAAAACAGGAATATATCCAGCTATAAGCTGTCTCAATAGGAATTAAAAATAACTGAACACAAAGTGGTTCATGATACCCTTTAAGTTACATGCCAAATTGGGTGCCTATAAAATTTATAGTCACTGACAAATAGACATTGAAGATGAAGGGGGAGTGCTGTAAAGTGGCTGTTGACTATAACTAAATCGAAAGAGTTATTATTGCTGACAAAGAATATATATGCTTTATCCTCCTTTAAGCTGTTACATACATTTGCATACATCAATATATCAATAGTATCCAATTTAAACAATTTTTGAAGTAAGATACGAAAAAAAACTAGTTATCAATTAAAATTACTTTTATATATATACTAAATTAAAGTTATTAAGGAAGTTTATTTAATAAATATATTTAATTATTATATTAAATTAAAGTTGCTTGAGTAATAGCAATAAAAATTGTATTTGTCTTGGCGATAACATGGACTAATGCGACCCTCAAGTAAAATTAAAGCAAACAATGATGAGAGTTCTATAATATATATAAATATATGTATATATATACTTTTATGTATATGTGTAGGTGTTTGTGTGTGTATGTATATAAAACAAATACTATTTGAATGAGCTGATAATTTAGTGGGGACAGTCACAAAATTGTTGCCATATAAGCAGGTTCTCTTCTCATTGAAAAATCGAAAAAAAAATTAAAAATTAAAAAAAAAAAACATGTGTAAATTAAATTTAATTATTTGCTTAATTGTGTACAGTTTTTGCTTAATTTTGGTACCAAAGGTGCTTGGCTTTAGTACACAATATCGCGGCAATACTCAACATCCTAGTAAGTCACCTAGAACTGTATCCTCTATGATCCTTAAAGCTTTTATATTATAGCCAAACCCGAGCATTGTTATTATGAGGAACATGATCTTTCTATACCAATAAATGGTACAATCTTTCCGGTGGATAAGGAAGATTTTTGTGCCAAGGTACATTGCCGTGAGGATTATGTGCTTATGATAAAACAGTAAGTATATCTATATATATATATATTTGGTATATAATATACTTATATATATATATATAAATATTTCCATAAATAGCTGTGACCGCATGCAATTGGCTGAAGGCTGTTATTTTACACCCTACGACTATACGTTACCCTATCCGAATTGTTGTCTACGGCGTGTCTGTCCGGTTGTAGATTTGATTGAACCATATAATAGACAGCTGGATGATAATTACTTATATAATTGATAAATTGAATGAGATTAATACATAATTAAAGCAAATAAACATTTTAATATAATTATTGACAAAATGAATCGAAATATTATATTAGTCAATTTATATCTATAGTGTATATATATATATATATATCTATAGTATATATATTCAAGCTGAATACAACACTTTAATTACAATACGATATATATTATACATGTTGTTGTTGTTGCTGCTCATCTCATCACAGCTCATCTCAAGAGTAACAACAATTGTTTACTTAATGTGTTTAAGTATTTAGTTTTATTGACTGTTGGCAAACGGAATTGAACAACCTGAGAAGTAGTTTAAAGGATAAAAGGATCTTCAAGAATCATTGCTACTTTTATGCTTAAAAAGAGTACCAGTCTAAGCTATCGTTTCAGCTTCACTTTCACTTCACCTCCGCATAGGCACAATCCTAATTCATCTCAGCGTATAGCTCTATCATACTTCTACTTCCGGTTCCGTTACTCTCAGTCTCTATTCCAATCTGGGTCACAGCCTCAATTTGAGTTTCAATTTCAGTTTGTGCAATCGCAAAACTCAGTGCTAATCTGCCTTACCTACTTGTGATTCATAATCTGCCAAGTAGTTTTCCCCCACATTCACCAGGTGGCGCCATCTTGTGTACGTTCGGAATGTATGCATACTAAAAAGTGCCGCCACCTGGTAGCTGTTAGTGCAAACATGGTTAGCAAAAAGATTATCTCACTGTTAAAACAAATTTTAAAGCTGATTACGCTAGAATATTGACTAATTCTAGATATATATCAAGTTTAAGCAATATCTATTCTAGATATATATCAAGTCTAAGCAATATATATAATAGTTATTTCCGTTTATCTTGTATATAAAATCAAATTTATATTATGTATAGATTGTATACTATCATTATTAATTGACGCTAAGTACGTGCTACTGCAGATTTTTAGATTTTTTTTTTTTTTTAATTTTGAGTCTATCATAAGAACAATTAACAATAAAAATTAAAGTACTCAAAAAAATATTGCTAACAATTTTATTTGACTTCCAAAGTTTGTAATAATTTTTGCAACACCTTTGCGGGGCTCATAAAATTTATAATTTTTGACTGTCTAATCGTCAAAACACTGCATATACATATATATATATATATATATATACAATATAGTATATGGTAAATACTATATATATACTGTTGTTTGTCCAATGATACAATGAGCGCACTTAGAGAGATTCCAGGAAAAAGGTCAGCAAACTTGAACTTCTATATGTGATAATTCATATAACAAAATGTAACTAGAAATAGTCATAACTTTGGACATATATAGCCGGCTATTTGTCAACAGATTGTTCAGTTGAATACAGTTTATTGAATATAACATACCGTTAAGTGATATATATATATATATATAAATAAATATCTTAAAATGCAATCATCAACAATTGTGCTTTTTATTTTGGTTTTGGGTGCACATTCTCTGTTCGTATTTGGAGGTATGTAAAATGATTATGGTTATCAAAATATAAGTATATTATTGTTTATCTATTATATTATGCATTATATAGATTGCAATTTTTCTAAACGTGTTTTAAAAACTGGTGAAAAATATCAGCCACCACAACAATGCGTTGAATACACCTGTTCAGCAGATGGAAATGTAAGGGGTCAAACGTAAGTACAAATATATATAACAATTGCTTTATATAATAATAAATGGAACTAACTGAACTTTATTTATATATATATAAATATTTATACACAGTTGCGCCTTTGCTTCCTCGCTGCAACCCTGTAAAATAGTGGAGGATCTATCAAAACCTTTTCCACAATGTTGCCCGCGTTTCGATTGTGATACACATAAGAATCACAAAGTCTAAGACAAAGTGTTTATACTATATTTTATAAAAATTAAAAATAAATATGTATATGTAAATACCTTGATAATCTTTGATTTGTGCCTGACATCTGTCTATATAATATAAGCTTTAACATTATTAAAATATTTAGTAAACAAATGAATAAAAAATCTTAGCTTAAAATATTGTCAAAATGTTTCTTTTAAAGATAACTAACTATCAGTTAACTAATTTCACTATAGCTATATTTTGGTTAAGTACCGTTTACCATCTTTCTTTCAACCGAACTTCTTAGCTATATAGTAGCGCCATCTACTGGGCATTAGAAATGCATGGAGGCTTCAAAAATACCATCAACTGGCAGCGATTTCTGCCAACAAAATGGGAATTTCTGTTAAAACTTATAAATTTATATATATCTATATATAAAGGAAATTATATAGCTTGATTACTGCTGATACTTGTCTATATAGATATTAATTGTATGCTGTCATATAAAAATCAAAATCAAAACATATTTTTTTATTCAATTTCGATTTGGTATACATTTATGTTTAAACTTATTAGACATATTACATCCAATAGCTGCATATAACATATCTATCTATATATATGCTTCATATATATATATACATATTTATGTATATATATATATATATATGAATATATAATATTGTGTGCGTCTGTTTAGTTGTCTAAAATAACCAATTAGCATTCTGTAACGAGAAAATTGTTCAATAACTCTCATTTTATCTGAGTCTTGATCTAGATGTAACCTATATATATATATATATATATATAGTATATATATATATTGTTGGATCAGTGTATTACTTACAGCTGTACAACATTAATTTATGGATAGCACACACAAATTAAGAAATGTTTAGCAAATTGAACTTAAGCTAAACTTATAAATAAGTATATATATCTATATATATATATAATCAATTCTAAACTTAAAATTTGAAACATTTGCTCAATATTTTATTTTTTATATACTGAAGCAAAATCTATTATATATAACTTGTATAACCTGAGCTAGTCTAAACATTTTTAACTATGGTCCGGCGGCATCAATTGCCCAGTTTTAATTTTAATTTTCTCTTCAAAATTTTCGCAAAAGAAAACAAAATTATAGAAATTAATAGGAAAAATTAAATATAAAAAGAATTTAGCTATTGTTAAATAATTAATAATATAAAAAATAATAAACTAAAACAAAGAAAATTAAAACAAATATTTCATGTATAGCTATTAAAATTATTTTTACTCTTTGTTTTTTTTTTTGTTTCTTTTTTTTTGTTTTCTGTTTTTAAGTATCGAATAGGCATTGTGAAAGGATTTAGCATTTAGATATATCTAAGAGTTATTTTCAAATCCCCAATTTGTCTAAATTTTTAGTTAAATATATAATTTCATGATGTTTGCCTACAGAATGTACCGTTAATTGCTAAACATCAGTTATCTAATGACTTTAACTGTGAGTTAGCTTCTATTGGTACATTTAAAGTAAACGTTACCTAATAATTTATATAAAGAGCAGTATTTCAACTAGAATCGCCCTTGAATTGCCTTTTGTTTTATAACTATGCATCTAACCATCTCACACTATATCTAATTATTTCTCAAAACACTATATAGTATATATATATATATATATATAGATTTTGATAATGATATAGAATTTGTTATGGATAAAACATATGTATATTGGGCTTTATATATATATATATGTTTATATATAAATTCTAATTGAAGATTATTTTCTTAACATGCAATTTAGTTTTCGGATTGCTTAATTTTCTTTTTTTTTTGTTTTCGGCAAAGTAGTTGAGCACAACTGTAAATACTGGCTGCATTACGCTGATCTGGTCACACTTAGATGCTAAAATTGTTTGTTTTTTTTTTTAACTTTTTTTGTTTTGTTTTTTCACCATGCCCATTCGAAAAATTTAAAACTAATTATTTAGTGTAGTGTAGTGTAGTGTAGTGTAGTATAGTGTAACTTGTGTTGCTTAATCCATCAATATTTTATGCGGCGTACCGCACTCCTCGTCTCATTGACGCGCCGCACGTTCCGTTTCCATAAGGCATTCACGTACTAGGATACGTGCATGGACAATGCCGCGCTTAAGACGCTCTGTGGAGCTACGTGATCCCGTATATGTTGGACGTATATCGCGACCCATTTCTTCAATGACTGCTAATAGTTGAGCATATTTGCTAAGACCATTTCCGGGAGTCAATTGGCCTACTGATGGTAAATTGGCAGTGGATGTTAACGGTGTTGTTATATTTGCTGATTGTTGAGTGGTAACAACAACTGGGGATGTTGATGGTGGCGGGTATTTAAGTTGTGTTTGGGTGAGATTCAAGCCAAGATTATTGACATAATTGCTATTATTGTTGGCATTTGCAGCATTGCTGTTGCTGCTGTTATTGTTGCCAGTATTGGTTGTACGTCCATTTGATGCGGCAGCAATATTGGCTAAAGCTGCTGCTGCTGCGGCAGCAGCCGCTGCTGTTGATGCTGATGGTGTGGCAGTTGTGTTTGATTGCTGCTGTAGCAGCGCCAATTGCGCTTGCAGAAATTGTGGTGAATATTGTAAAGCGGCGACTGCTGCTGTTGCTGCAGCTGTTGCAGCTGCATTGCTGCTACTCTGTCCACGATCACGTTTACTGCCGCTGCTACCTGTCGCATAATCAGTGGCAACCATATTATTATTATTATTATTATTGCTATTGTTATTACTATTTCCAACACCGGCTGAGCTGCGTGAATGATGTATTGCAGATATTTGAATTTGCGGCTGTTGTTCGCGTTGTTCACGCTGCTGCTGATAGTTGTAAAAGTTTTGTACTTGCGAGCGTGGTATTGGTGTCACTGTGACGTCACTTAACTTCGATTCGACAGCTTGTATGTCCATGATATCCATAATGCTGCTGCTGTGCTGTTTATTAATTTTTTTTTTATTTTCTTTTATTATAATTAACAATTTATAATAAATTTCTATGACACTCAAGTCAGTGTGACATATACATACCAAATTGTGTGTTGTAAGTTGCAAATCTTTCAACTGTGTGTTTAGAATTTTTTTTTTTACGTTTTTCGTAGAAATAATTTACGCTTTCTACGCACAAACAAATCTATTACAACCACCACAAACAAACACGTACACAGGGTTAGCATAGACTATTGTTATCGTTCTATCGATATTTCTTATTGTTATTTTTGTTTTTTATTTTCTGCACTTGTCACAAAAAAAAAAAAGAAATCAAAAAAATACTAAAATATACCAAACTATAATAGACTTAAAAAGCAGCTGTTGTGCTGTAAGTTGTTACATTAAGTAAAATTTACACATACACAAATAATATTTAATAAAATAAAAACATAATATTAAAAAATTTATATTAATAAATAAACGCCAAACTATTTGGCTTACAAATTTTCAAAAATTGTATATTATTTAACGTATAACGCTCTCTAATGCTAAGCAGTGCTGCAAAACGCGCCTGACTGTGACTGGCTGGCATCAAAAAAAGAAAAAGAAAGAAAGAAAAAAAAAACAATGGCGAAGCAAACTGTGAACTAAAATTCTGTTGTTGACATCTGGTCGCTTTGTAAATTTTATTTCAAACACACTCTTGTGATATCTAGTTGTGATTAATTCCAAAAATATAAAGAAAACCATTAATTTATTTTATCCGAATTGTGCTATTAAATAGTCGCAAACTAAACAGCGTGTGTGTTTTTTAAATCAGCGAGTGTGTCGAGGTGAGCGTAATTTAAAAGTTGTGTTGCCTGCAACGCCACTAAAAAGAAAACGAGCAGCAACAACAACAATAGCGGAGATAGTAGAGATAGCGGCAGGAGTACCTACGGCAACAGTTCCAGCGTCTTAAGCAGTTTTGCAAAATACATTTCAATTACATTTCCGCATATGATATTTGCTCTTTGTATATGTCTGTGCGTGTGTGTGTGTCTATTTAAAAGCCCTGATGCCTGCTTGCATATATGTGTAATAGTGTATGTGTGTGTGAGCGTGTGTTTCTATGTGGGAGCCGCAGCCGCAACCAACGGCCACTGCATGACGTAAAGTTGCTGCTGCTTTAGCCGCTATAACAGCGTAACATTCACACGTATATGCACATGTGTGTGTGTGTGTGTGTGTGTGTAATTAACAACGTAAAGCTAGCTGGCATTGATTAGCTGCTTGTTTTTATTATATCTGTTTTTTATTTTGGCACTTTTACACACGCCTTATATGCATATACACATACATATGCACATATGCCATAAGTATGTAGCTATTTTTGCGTGGCTGTGTGTCTGTCGCTATGTGCCGCATATGTGAACAGTGTTGCACAACGACGCTGCTTTAATGCATGCAAAAACAAAAAAAACGGCGCACAAATCCCGAATTTGCTAGGCGGCTTCCCATTGTATACATATATACATATACATTAACATAAGTATATATATATATATATATAATAGAAACATATTAATTGTTTGTTATCGATAGCCAGCTTTAAAAGTGACAGTTGGGCATTTGAATTTTCGTGTGAATTCCACACAAACAAATACATACATACATACACATGCATATTTAGAGACAAACACACTCGTATACGTATGTGCATACATATACATATACATATTAGCACTGTGAGACGCCGTGTATATTTTGCGACCTCGACATAGAAGAAGCCAAAGCCAAAGTAGTCGTCGTCATTCCGTAGCAGCAGCAACAACAACATTAGCAGTAGCCACAGTACGTGTAACAGCAGCAGCAGCAGCAGCAGAAGGCAAGCAGGCAACAATAGTAGCAGCAACAGCAACAACAATAACAGCAGTAAGCATCGAGTGAACAGAGTGAGCGCAGCCATTTTAATGTGTTGCTGTTTCATTTTTTGAACGGTTGTTGTTGTTGGTTATTTTATTTTATTTTTTTGTTGATTTTAAGTCTTTTTTTATATATTATTTTTGTTATTGTTGTTGTTGTTATTGCTGCTGTCGTTGGAAACCAACAAGAGTTTTGCGCTGTGAGTAAGCGGCAAGTAAAAAAAAAAAAAAAAAATAATATACTTAAAGAAAGAGAAGAAGCTGATTGCTGCAACTAGCGGATAACTAAAGTGTTAAATTAATATATGTATATATTAATTTTGTTATTATAATTGTTATATTTATATAATAGTAATTATTATTACGACTATAATTATGATTATTATTGTTGTTATATTTTATACATAGAAATCGGCGCATGTAAATTCAGCAGCCATTCGAGGAAAAGAGGAAATAACAATTCACACACAAAAATAAATAATCACAAAATAGGATCATTGCACCCACAACCTCATCTAATAAAGGCAGCATAACAAACAATAGAAAAAAAAAAGAAGAAAAACAGAAGAAAAACTTAAATCAAAACAAGACCAACAACACTTGTAACAACAACAGACTGGAACAATAAGCATATAATATATAGAAGGAGAAAGAATAACAAATAAGAACAACAACAACAACAACATCATCAACACCAACAAGGGAAAGAAAAAAAAACTACAAAAATGGAAATGATTAACATTGGGAAAAGCGTTAAAATAAAACGTACCGATGGACGTGTCCATGGGGCAGTTGTATCCAAACTAAATCCATCGGCACGTTGCATCACAGTTGAATGGTATGAGCGTGGCGAAACTAAAGGCAAAGAGGTTGAGCTAGAAGCGATACTTTCATTAAATCCGGAATTAACATTTCCCGATGGCGTTGAAATGCAGCATACGGCGCCAGAACCTAAAAAACAGGCAACAGCACCCATAAATCTATCGCGGAATCCAACACAATCAGCCATTGGCGGTGGCGGTGGCGGTGGTGGTGGTGGCATTGGTATTAGCAGTAATGGTGCTGCCGTTGGTGGTGGTGGTGGTGGTAGCGTTGGCAGCGGATGTTTAACCGCACGCATGACCATGACCGGCAACCAGTTACAATTAAATAAAATCAACGAATCGACCAGCAGTGGCGTCCAGTCACATATGAGTAATAATCAAATGATTGGTAATATACAAGCACATGGCACAAATGCATCAACTGGTATGATGAGGCCGCGTTATGCAACATCATCAATTACTAATCCACCGACACGTATTGCATCTGCATTATCATCTGCACATAGTAATAATATAAATACGGATCGAGCCGCTGGCGGTGGTATCAATTCAACATCAACAAATTCAACAACAAATCAAACAACAAATGCAACAACAACAAACAATTCAAATAATTCAACAGCCGCTGCTGCAGCCGGTGCACGACGTTCACATGCCCTTAAGGAAGTTGAACGTCTTAAAGAGAATCGAGAGAAACGTCGAGCAAGGCAGGCTGAAATAAAAGAAGAGAAAGTTGCACTCATGAATCAAGATCCTGGTAATCCCAATTGGGAAACAGCTCAAATGATACGTGAATATCAAAATACGCTTGAGTTTGTACCATTGCTGGATGGTCAAGTTGTTGATGATCATCAAATAACCGTTTGTGTACGCAAACGGCCGCTAAGTCGCAAGGAATTAAATCGTAAGGAGATCGATGTTATATCCGTGCCACGCAAGGATATGCTATTGGTACATGAGCCGCGTAATAAAGTCGATTTAACCAAATTCCTTGAGAATCATAAATTTCGTTTCGATTATGCCTTCAATGATACATGCGATAATGCCTTGGTCTACAAGTGAGTATAAGAAACAATAACAAATATAATATAAGAATAAGAATCTTAAGAATATGCATATACTTATGTGTAGGATATAAGCATAAATATCTAAAGGATAAAGTCAAGTTCAAACTGCAACTGTGAGTGATATTTAATAGGAAGTTTGTGTTAGAATTAGAAGTCTACTTAAAAGTATACTGTATACTGTATCTATATTGCTTATAACCTTATTGTAAATCAAAAATTTAGCTGTGACATATAAAGTTATAGTTAGGATGTGCCTGCTATAGATTCAATACGCATATACTTGTGTTAAACATATCTTAAAGTAATTGATAAGTATATAGGCATTCATATATGTGTACCGAACATATATCTAATGTATATTATAAAGCTTATATGACAGATTTATGTGTAACATATAAAGTTATAGTTATGATGAACTTGCTATAGATTCAATAGGCAGAAGTTATAAGTTTATTTTGAATATACTTTAGAGTAAATGTTAAGTATATAGACATATGTAGCGAACATATATCTAATATATATTATATAGCATATATGGCAGATTTGTGTGTGACATATAAAGTTATAGTTAGGATTAGTTTAGGTTTAGGTTTCTTAAGAATTTTAAGCTTTTGTTGCTTAGCGAGTCAACTTTACAGAACTATTTTGATATTAGCTTATATACTATATAGTTCTTTGTATACAAAAGGTTATATATCATATAGATGAATCTGTATAAATTGTTGTTTTTATCTTATTGTTCAGTTAATGATTTGATAGATACTTTCCATCTCTTTTAAAAGCATTTTTGAACTTTTTTCTTAGTAGTAAAACTTTCCTTTTAAACTCTTTTTTTTCTCTTATATGCAAAATGACTAAAAAGAAAAAAAGTATTATTATAATTAGTAAATTTGAAAGTCTTAGTTTCAATGTATAGTTTAGTGGTTTGTACTAGTTTTTCTTTAGTGTATGGTTAGAAAAAAGAAAATTAATTTTTTCGAAGTTTTCAAGAAATTTCCCTATTTCATTTATACTTTTTGTTTTTGGCATAGAAATTTTTGCAAAACAGCTGCAAATTATTTTCAATTTCAAAAGCTGTTTACAATATTTAATCAACTTGAAATATATATACTATATGTTTGTATGTATGTATATATATATATATATATATATATATATTCATGTGTAGTTATATAATTGCTTCTATTGCTGATAAAGAAACAGACTTTTTCTGTTTGAATTCTTCTGCTGCAGTTCTTATTTTTTATAGGTTATGTTCTATCCTTAAGCTGTCCTTGTCTAACATTAGCCAGCGCCCAAATGAAACAGCTGTGCGACATAATTATCAACATTGTTGTTGTTGTTGTTGTTATAGTTGCTATTACTGCAGTTGTTGTTGTTGCTGATGTTGTTTGTGTTGCGTTGGCGACACACGAAATGCGCGCAGGTTTTAGCTCAATAGCAACAGCAAACTGAGTCACACACAAGCGCACACACACATTATCACACTTTCATACACACTTCACACACACATACACACACACACACACACAGTTAAACACACACGCGCACACACACTTTCATAAAGTCGCGCAAACTCAAAGCATTCGCTCCCGAAATAGCCAAGTTTTGTTGCTCTTCTTGTTGTTGCCGTTGCCGTTGTTGTTGTTGTTGTTGCTGTTGCTGTTGCTGTTGCTGTTGTATGACTAAACACAAAAGTTGCTCCAACTGTTCACTCTGTTCGTCCGTCAGTCTGTCCATCTGTCTCTCTTTCTTGTTTTGTATTCTGTTTCAATTTCTGTTCGCCTCAATGAACTTGCAAAAGTCCAGCTTTGATTTTTCATCGAACTCTCTAAAAAAAACGAAAAAAAAAAATTAGTAAAAAAAATATTAATCAAGTGTTTTTTTTTATACCCTAACAATAGAGTCCAACTAATTGTCCATGCAACATAAATCGGAAAAAAATGTATAATATATATATTCCTGATCTGTTTGGCATTGTTGCTGTTTCTACTTAATTTTCTTTGGATTGAAATCTAAATTGAAACGCATTTAGTTACTTCAAAAAGTCAAGAAATTTATATATATATGCTATATATATGATATATATTATAGATATTTGATATCCATATAATAATATTGTATTTATATATATTATATATCGGTTCAATTTCATATATATATTGACTGATATATAATCTTTTCTATATATCAAAACTTTTGTGCTTAAAGTGCAAAAAAACGTCGTTTTGCTTTTTTTTTAAGAATATTCTTTTTCTTTGTTTCTTTCTCTTCATTTTTGTTAGTCTTTATTGTTTTTTTAACGTCTTTTTTTTTTTGTTTTGTTTAAGGTTTTTGTTTTTAAAAAGTAACCGCCGTTGCCATGGACAGCGACGCTAACGCCAACGTCAGCGTCAACGTCAACGTCAACGTCATCGCATTTGTCACTGGGGGAATTCGAGCGTTGTTTTCGTTTTAAGTAATTTTTACTTTATGATTTGTGCCATTTAAGAAGCTTTCTTTTAATTTGCTTTTACACAGTTCTTTGCCTCTTTCTCCCTACTGTCTTCTATATAGTTTTTAGGCCAGAAAATCGTGTTCTCATGTTGTTTCCTTCCGGCTTTTTGCGCATGAGTCAATGGCCTTAAAAATACTGCGCAACTCATACCAAATCTAAAATTCTTCTTTGTATAAAATGCAATCTCTTCTAATCATTTCATTGATAAGGAAATAATTCCTTTGTATAATATGTTTACTTCTGCTTCTTCTTCTTGCTGTTGTTGTTTTAATAATAGCCATAAACCGCAGATAAGTTAATGCAGTAATGAAATTGGTAGCAGACGACAAATAATAACAATGATAAATGGCAAAATGTGTTCACCGTTTTTATAAGTCATCAAACAAACAGTCGATTCATCAATTGATTCAACTACTTCCGACAGACTATTAAATACTATTGATCCTATATAGATATAGTTGTATACCATAAAGATATCGAGTTTTATCGATATGACGTCTAAATATGAAAAATATCCAATAAGTTGAAAGCATTATTTTTCGCTGTTTAAAAGAATTATTTTTTAATAGAAAGTTCACTTTTCTCGCTCATTTAATACATTTATTAAAGCTCCTCATTAAAGAGCTTTCTTGAAAGCACATTAAAGCTCGATTTAAATTGGTTGCGTAATCAAAGTGAGGTTTTTGGTGTCTGCTTTAGATTGTAAAATAAAGAAATTTTGATGTCTGCCATAGCAAAAAAGCTTAAAAGTTCTTAAAGAGCTTTTAAAGTTGGTTTTTCTTTCATGTTTGTTGCTTGGAAACAAGACAAAAATTGTGAAAAAAGCAGTAAATAAAATAAGGACACAATTTAGGTTTAATTATGCCCATAACGGATTATTCTACGACAGATTTATAAAGCTTTGAAAGCTCTCAAATATATTATTTATAATTGAACGCTGCAGAGCTTTAAAAGCATTCTAATTCGTTGTGTTAAATTTTCTATATATAACTATAATATATTTAGTTGGTCAGGCAAGCTTTTGCTGCTTAAAAAGCACATTAAAGCTTTGATAAAGTAACTCCATTAAGAAGAATTTCACAATTCTTAAGAAAAATCTATGCTAAACGGATGTAAAATGCCCCAAGGTCACATTAAATTGCCTTTAAAGTTTAACTAAAAGCTTTCAAAGCTTTATTTAAATAGAATGCTACAAAAATTGCTTTCAAATTAAACCTTAAAAAGTGGTTAGATTAGGTATACGCTTAAGTTTAGGTAGGTGCCACATAAAAGCACATTATGTGCAATTAAAGTTGCTTTAAAAAGCTTTTGAAAGCTTTATTTTAAGCGAAAAGTTTAGTAAACTAAAAAGAGTATAAATCTATTTTATTTGATATTTATTATTATTTATTTATAATTTTATTTAAAAGCTTTATTAAAAGCCACATTGTAGAGCTTTTAAAAAGAATCAATATCTAAAGTTTTCTTCTTCTTTATTCTCTTTCAGATATACAGCAAAACCTTTAGTAAAAACCATTTTTGAGGGGGGCATGGCAACATGTTTCGCCTATGGCCAGACGGGATCTGGCAAGACGCACACCATGGGTGGAGAGTTCAATGGAAAGGTGCAGGACTGTAAGAATGGCATCTATGCGATGGCTGCCAAGGATGTGTTTGTAACATTAAATGGACCACGCTATCGCTCATTAAATCTAGTTGTATCAGCATCTTTCTTTGAGATTTATAGTGGCAAGGTATGATGGAATGATTATATAAAAAAAGAAAGAGAGAAACATATAGATATAAATATTCTTTATTATTCTAGGTATTCGATTTATTATCAGATAAACAAAAGTTACGCGTTTTGGAGGATGGTAAACAACAGGTACAAGTGGTTGGCCTTACCGAAAAAGTTGTGGATAGTGTGGAAGAGGTGCTTAAACTTATACAGCATGGCAATGCGGCACGAACCTCTGGACAGACATCAGCTAATTCAAATTCATCCCGTTCCCATGCTGTATTCCAAATAGTATTACGTCCAATGGGTAGTAGCAAAATACATGGTAAATTCTCATTTATTGATTTGGCTGGCAATGAACGTGGCGTTGATACATCATCAGCCGATAGACAGACACGTATGGAGGGGGCAGAGATAAATAAATCATTGTTAGCCCTTAAGGAATGTATACGTGCATTGGGTAAACAGTCGGCACATTTACCATTTCGCGTCTCAAAATTAACACAAGTATTGCGTGATTCATTTATTGGTGAAAATAGTAAGACATGTATGATAGCAATGATATCACCAGGATTAAGTAGCTGTGAGCATACATTAAATACATTACGTTATGCGGATCGTGTTAAGGAATTGGTTGTAAAAGATATAGCTGAGATAGGTCCTGGTGATGGTGATCCTATTGATATAATGGATGATGAAGAGGAGGAGCAACAGTTAACTCAACAAGGTATTGTTGGTATGAATACGCATCAAACACAACATCATATACATCAATCTCTACAACGTGGTCATAATAATAACAACAACAACAACAAGAATAATGGCAATGCCGGTAATATGGATTTGGCCATGCTTAGTTCGCTGAGCGTAAGTATTTAACAATATATATATATATATAAATATATATATGTATATATATATATTATATAGTATAGAATATAGTATATAGTATATATAAAACGAATTTTAAAATATATATAGTAGGTCGTGCGTCTAAGATTTCTCTGATATATGTGTAGTATCGGTTTGCTATACATTTTCGTTTCATTATTCTTATACATATTGTTCAGTGTGTTTATTAATACTTATTTATTTATACGAGTATACAAAAAAAAAAAAAAAAAATCCCAAAAAAAAAAACAAATAATATTCAACAAGATGCAGCGTTTAGCATGTAAACTTAACGGTTCACCATACGCAACAACAACAGCAACAGCAGCACAACAACAACAACAACAACAGCAGCAGCAACAACAACAACAACAACAACAACAACAACAACAGCAGCAGCCAATGCAACAGCAGCCACAGAAACAGCAGCAACAGCAACAGCAACAATCACAACATAAGCAAATGCTATTCTTAAAAGGAACTGGTTGTGTTACTACAGCAGCAGGAGCAGCCGGAGCTGCAGGAGCAGCAGCAGGAGGTGGTGGAGGGGGAGGAGGAGCAGCAACAGCAACAGGAGCAGGAGCAGGAGCAGGTGTAGGTGTTGGTGTTACATTTAATAGTCGTGTTGCTGCTGCTGCTGCACGTATACAAAGCATGCAACCGCAACGTAATAATATAACTGGAGATGCTGCAGCATCAATATATTCTGTAACATCTATTATAACAAAGAAAGTGCAAAATGTACCGTTAAAACGTACATTTACGCCATTCACTAGAAACAACAACAACAACAACAACAGCAGCAACAACGGCAATAATAGCAGCAACAACAACAGCTACAACAGCAGCAGCATTAACAGAAACTATAACAACAACATTAATAATAGAGTTGGTGGTGGAGTTGGTGGTGGAATTGGTGGTGGAGTAGGAGGAGGTGGAGCTGCTGCTGCTATTACTGCTACTACTACAAAATTTAATAATATTTCAACTGGTGGCCAAACATATCGACGTCGTGAGGCTGTGGCACGTGTTTATAGCGGTCTACGTAAGCGACAGCCTGACGGTAGCATGACAACATCGGCCATAACAACATCATCGTCAACCACAACAACAACAACAACCTCATCAACAACACGTACAACAACCATTAATGCAGCAAAGCCAACAACATTAACCAGCAAAGCAACTAAAACTGTTATCTATAGACGCAATTGTGCTTTGAATCAAAGGGCAGGAGCTGCAACAGCTAGAAATGCAAATGCTGCTGCTATGCAACAGAAACCGATAATTGTAACAAGAGCTGCAACAGCGCGTGGTGCAACAACAACAACAGCAACAGCAATTGGTGCAGCAACAGGTGCAGTAAGAACAGCAGCAGTTGTAGCACCAGCTACACTAAAGAACAACAATAAGAACAACAATCAAGTGATTAAAAGAACAAACAATAACAACAACAACAACAATAACAACAGCAACAGCAACAACAACAACAACAGCAATCGCAATAACAACGTCTACAAATGGTCACCAAATCGCACATATAATGTCTATAGCAAACAGAATTACAACAAAAAGCCGCAGCAACAAGTGCCAAAAGTGAAAAGAGAGGAACCAATCGAATTAATCAGTTATCAGCCATTAAGGCCAGGCAAGAAATTGTGCCTTATTAAGGCCAGAAAGGAATTTAATTCACATAAACGATTCTATGTGCCATTATCTAATAACAAAACTGATGCGATAACTGGGCTGCCAGTGTTGCCAGACCTGATTGATTTTCAATATTTGGGCACAGCTGCGAATCGTTATAGATTCAATATACAACGTGCAATTGCTAAAAAGTTACGTGAACAGGCTGAGATGGCTGAATTGGTTGCAGCCACACGTTCCATGTTGCCACAATGGTCCCCACAGCAGAACGAAGGAAACGAACAACAGCCCCAACAGCCCCAACAGCCACAACAGCCACAACAACAACAACAACAACAACAGCAAAAGGACCAACAACAACAGCAACAACAAGATCAGGCAAAAGTAGAAGAGCAGCCTAAAGAACAGCAACCAAAACAAGAGCAGCTCAAAGAAGAACAGCCTAAACAGGATCAAAAGCAACAAGAGGAACAGCAGCAGCAAAAGCAACAACTACAGCAGCAACAACAGCAGCCACAAAAGCAGCAACAAAAGCAACAACTGCAGCAGCAACAAAAGCAACAACTGCAGCAGCAACAAAAGCAACAACAGTACCAACAACAGCACCAACAACTGCACCAACAACTGCTCCAACAACAGCTCCAACAACAGCATCAAAAACAGCAGCAACAACTGCAGCAACAAAAGCAACAACTGCAGCAGCAAAAGCAACAACAGCAACAGCTAGAGAAGAAGAACAATGATAATAATTTAATGCTGTTAATACCACCAAATCCAACAACTCCAACAACTGTTAAATATGAGCAAGAACAGCAACAGCATCAGCAATTGCAACAGCAATTGCAACAGCAGCAACATCTATTGCTTAAGCAGCAACAGCAACTGCAAGAGCAACAATTGCAATTGCAACAGCAACAGTTGCAACAACAAAATGAGCAAAAAATGTTCTTGCAATTATTTCCACCGCCACCAGAATTTGCTGATGATAATTTAGATCTTAATGTTTGGCGTTGGCGCATGCGACGTGAGGATACCGTTACATTATGCAATCTACCAAATTGGGAGAATCGCATCAAAATACAAGAATACGCTGAAAAGTTGCCAATTAACTATAACGAAAATCCTGAAAAGGATAATCAATCATCGTGTCCTTAGGTTTGATTTTTCAATTCAATTCATACACAACAAATCTTTCCACTTTTCTTTCCTATATATATAAATATATATATATATATATATATATATAGGTATATACCCTGTAGCCAGCACATCCCTTCATACTTCTAATCATATCTCTTCTTGATATATTCTTCATATTTTATAGCTTAACCCTTTGGGTTAACTCCTATTATTCTACCTTCGTCCGACTCTTCCAATAATTATTACATTTAATCTTTGACTAACTTGTCTTTACTAGACATTGCCAATCTATTTCAATGATATCCTCATTTCAAGTTTAATCTTTCAGATTTTAACTCATCTAAGAAAAGATCATATATCATATAACATCATTAATGTGTAGATAATTTCATCGGATCATTTCTATGAATCGTTTCATATTCAAGGATAATTAACATCATATCATTGCTCAGATTAGAGATCATACTATCCATAGATAAAGAATATCACATATGATCACAACAAAGATTTTATCAGAGATCACTTTATAGATGACATTATATATCAAAGAACACATCAGAGATCACATCAAAGATATCATCATAGATCTTATCATAGATCTTATCATAAATCTTATTATAGACCTTATTATAGATCTCATCAGAGATCCCATCATATATTTCATCATATATCTCATCATATATCTCTTAAGATATCTCTTCATAGATCTTATCATAGATCAAATTACCGATCACATTATTATTATCTACGATATCTCTCATATATAAGTCTGATTACAGGGTATATTAGACTTCAGCTGACCCCAAAATTATAATTCAATATATTTACCATAATATTTATAGCATTGCGTTGTATAACATATTGATAGATTTTTGATCCATTATCCTTATATATCGTACATTTTACCTATCGCCAGATACCGAATAACGGATCAATTACCATCGACAAAAGTGAACCCGTTAAAATTGGGAACCGAATACAATGGAAATTTATTTATTTTTTACCTAAATGTGTGTATATTTTATTCTGAAACAATATGAATATAGAGACAATCCAATTCTCGATAAATTGACCGAAGATCCTAAAATTGGGATTCAAAATTCTGGAGATATTTAAAATTAAATAATTTAAATAATTTATATAAATAATTAAAAAAAAAAAAATAATACAGAAAAAAGCAAAAAAAAAAAGTGAATTTTAAATTGCAAAAAGGAAGAGAGAGATAGAATGGGAGAGTGAGAAAGAGAAAGTGATATATACTAATATTTAATTATTATTATTATTAATTTATTAGAATTTAGTGCCTAAAAAATCGGAAAGTGATATAAATAGAGTGATAAAAAAAATATAAAAACAATAATTTTTAATATTTAAGAAAAGCCGCAAAAAAAATAACTAAAATAAATAAATATACAAATTTATTAAATTTAAATTAATTTTAAATAATAAATTATAAACAATAATAATAAATTACAAATAATAAAAAATAATAAATAATAAAATGAATAATAAATAAGAAAAAATAATTAATAAGTAATAAATAATAAATAAATAATAAAAATAATAAAAAATAATTAATAAGTAATAAATAATAAAAAAAATAATAATTAATAAGTAAATAATAAATAAATAATAAATAAATAATAAATAAATAAAAAATAAATAATAAATAAATAATAAATAAATAATAAATAAATAATAAATAAATAATAAATAAATAATAAATAAATAATAAATAAATAATAAATAATAAATAAATAATAAATAATAAATAATAAATAATAAATAAATAATAAATAAATAATAAATAAATAATAAATAAATAATAAATAAATAATAAATAAATAATAAATAAATAATAAATAAATAATAAATAAATAATAAATAAATAATAAATAAATAATAAATAAATAATAAATAAATAATAAATAAATAATAAATAAATAATAAATAAATAATAAATAAATAATAAATAAATAATAAATAAATAATAAATAAATAATAAATAAATAATAAATAAATAATAAATAAATAATAAATAAATAATAAATAAATAATAAATAAATAATAAATAAATAATAAATAAATAATAAATAAATACTAAATAAATACTAAATAAATAAATAATAAATAAATAATAAATAAATAAATAATAAATAAATAATAAATAATAAATAAATAATAAATAAATAATAAATAAATAATAAATAATAAATAATAAATAATAAATAATAAATAATAAATAATAAATAATAAATAATAAATAATAAATAATAAATAATAAATAATAAATAAATAATAAATAATAAATAATAAATAAATAAATAATAAATAATAAATAAATAAATAATAAATAAATAATAAATAAATAAATAATAAATAATAAATAAATAAATAATAAATAAATAATAAATAAATAAATAATAAATAATAAATAATAAATAATAAATAATAATAAATAATAAATAATAAATAATAAATAATAATAAATAATAAATAATAAATAATAAATAAATAATAAATAAATAATAAATAATAAATAAATAATAAATAATAAATAATAAATAATAAATAATAAATAAATAATAAATAATGAATAGTAAGAATGAATATAAAAATGAATAATAATAAAAATTAACAAAAATAAATAATAAAATTAATAAAAGAAAATTAAATTAATATTTTTTGTATATAACAAAAAAATAAAAAATAAAATAAATAAATAAAAAATTGACAAAGAGAAAGAAAGAAAAAGAGATTGAAAAAAATTATTGGAAAAATTTTAATTTTTAATTTATATAAATAAAAGATAAGTTTCGTAGATTAAACTAAGTTAATATAAATATAGATACAAAAAAGAATTAAAAATAATTGTAATAATAATAAATTTATAAATATTTGCAGGAACATGAAATGTCTGACGAACTGATTGTGCAACATCAGGCTATAGATGATCTGCAGCAGACAGAGGAAATGGTTGTTGAATATCATCGCAGTGTGAATGCAACATTAGAGAGTTTCTTGGCTGAATCAAAGGCATTATATGATTTAACCAATTATGTGGATTATGATCAGGATTCATATTGTAAGCGTGGCGAGACCATGTTTTCAACATTATTAGATATCGCCATACAATGTCGTGATATGATGGCCGAATATCGGACCAAATTGGCTAAGGAGGAGATGTTATCCTGCAACTTTAAGCCAACGGTTAATAAACGTTAGGCGCGCTATTAACAAATATATCAATTAATAACTACAGAGATACTAACTTTTACCTCTCACCATCACTTTATCCGTTTTATCCCTCTCCCCCATCCCCATCCCCATCCCCATCCCGCTCCTCTTCCCTGTCTAGCCACCAATCATTCATCACATACACTCCCTAAACGCTCTTTCGCTCTCTTCAACACTTTTTTTTTCTTCCCTCCCCTTAGTTACCTTCTTTCTTCCATGCTGTCATTCTCTTTCTCCCTCCCCACACATACATTCAATTCAAAAGATAAAACAGAATAATAAAAAATAAAATAAACAAGCTAAATTAAAATAAATCGCAACAACTATGTCAGCGCTTTTTTTTTATAGTAATTTTTTTTGTTTTTAACGAAAATTAAGCCTAAAAGTCTCGTCAAAGAAGAAGGAAAAATTACTAAAAATAATTTAGAAATATTTTTTTAAAAAATTTTAATTGAAAATTCTGTTCAATATATATATATATATTTGTAGAAATATATTTAAAGCTGACATATGTATGTATGTGAATAGTTTTAGAAACAAAAGAAACAAAAAAACTTATCAAACGCCAATATACAGCAACTAAACAGAATAATAGAACCACACACACACTCACTCACTCACTCACTCACTCACACACACACTACACATATTACTCATTGGATTCTCGTAGTATATAACCATTGTTTGTTTGTCTTCATTTTCTTTATTAAGTCATTGGTTTATGAAATTAAATTTTTTTTTTTTTTTGGCATTCTTCACGTTACGTATTAATAATCATAATAATATTAATAAAAGAAAAGCATTAAAAAGAAAAACCATGTTTCTCACGTATAACGAATTTTTCATTACATCAAAAGACTTGCTCTACACATACCCAAGCATCCATCATAATGCATTTTTACTGTAAACATGAATGAATTGAGCCCAAGAAACTGCTGCAGTTTTTTTTTTTTTTTGAAGCTCAAACGCTCTCTGTGCCTATCACTCACGCTTACACACACACACACACACACACACACACACACACTTTTACTCTCTATTATTTGATAGTATTTTGAGTGCTCTATTGCTTACAAACATTGCACACACATATACATACACATAGAGCCAAGCTTTTGCGGCGCCATCTTAAAAGAAAGAAAAAAAAATTTACAAAACAAATGTAAAAGCAGCAATATAAATATAGCATATAAAGAAAACCAAAACTAAAAATGAAAATGAAAATGAATGAAAAAGACGTACAGAAAAAGGATAAATACAAACACACACATACACACAGACAGCTATATATATATATATATAGTTTCAAAAGAAGAGCAATAAGCGTTTGTGTTTCTCTCTTCCTTTGTTTAATTATTATGATTTGAGTGCGTGTGTGTGCGCTTAAAATGAAAGACATTTATTTTATACATATTTACATAACATATGATAAAAAGTAAAGGATACAAAATCCTTTAAATTACAAGAACTAACCTAATTCTTAATCATATTTACTTTATATTATGAGATTCCATTATACTTTTTTTTGTTGTATTTATTCCCCTCGTGTTTGTTTTTGCTGTTCACTGTGCAGCGCAGTGCAAGCCTCTCGCTCTGATTTACAATTTATAAATATATATATATATATATATATATATATATGTATATGTATATGTATATATATATATTTTTTTTTTTACTATATTTTATGCGATTTTATTTAATTGTTTAACATAACAATTACACATTGTATTTATTGAGAAAGGCCACAAAAGAAAAGAAAAGAAAAGAAAAGAAAATGAAAACAAAAATGAAGTGAAAATAGGGAGAAATAGATATACCAACAATTGTATTTAATTTGTATTAATTTATTGCATATAACTGTACCAATCACCAAAACCAATTTACGTATTTTTGCTTTTACATTATTAATTATAATTATAATCATAATATTAATATTTTTAAATTGTTTAAAATTAATTCTATTATCTATTACTCTAAATAAGAATTTGCTAAATTATTATTATTAATTTTTTTTTTTTTTTAAATACTTTTTCTTTTCTTTTGAAATGTTTCCTCTCAATTTAGTTATTGATTAATTGAACGAGGGCTGCTGCCATTTTAAAGTCGAAAGCTTAATTTTTGATTAATTAATTTTTTTTTTTTATCACATTTTCCTCACTTTTAAGTGCAGTTGAGATTAAAAGTTATGCATATTTTGCATTACTTTTAGCATATAATTTATGTACTAATATTTATTTTACATTTAATGCTAATCCTAACATATATACAGAGACAGACACACACACACACACACAAATACAAATACAAATACAAATACATATATACATACAAATACAAAGCAAAAAAAAATCTTGTACACTTAACTGCTTAAAAGAGATAAAGATAAATAATTCTGTGCTCCCTAATGGAAAAGTTGTAGCTTAGCCTTATAGTATGCATAGTTTGTGTGTGTGTGTGTGTGCGCACACACACATACACATACACTATGTAAGCGCTTTTCTTAAGATACTTAACCAATCCATTAAAAAGATAAAAACAAAAACAATAATTATTATTATATAAAAAGAAAAACTATTACTAAATGTTTAACTATTCTGTTATTGATTGCATTTCACTGGAGCACTTAATGATAACCCACAGAAAATGGGCAAGAAGTCCTATTATTACTTATATGCATAATACTAACCATATTTTTTTGACCCAAATGCTAATTTAAAAGAAAAGAAAAAAACCACAAAATTGTTGAAAACAGACAAAAAAAATTACAAAATAATTATAATTATGAAATGCCACTGGGCAGTGTGCTTCGATATTATGCAGTAAAAATTAAATTAAAAGAAAAACAAACAAAATTAAATTAAAATGTTAGGACTCGGACTCTAATAATGTATTATTAAATATAAATATAAATTTATATTGTAATAAACTGAATATAAACAAACAATATTTTGTGTTTCCTTTTGCTGTGAATTGAAACGCTGATAAGAGGTTTGAATTTGTCATTCAAAACAAAGCGCCGAGTTGTTTCGATATACACAACTCGATAACTGTTATCGCAAATATTTTATTTAGTTTCACTTCAATGGCTAATTCAAATTTAAAAATAGCCGCCACATACAGCGTCGATTAGTACGGCATAAACTATTATCGATATTATTAGAATTGCGTTAAATGTCATAAATGTCATAGCTAAGACTTAGAATTTGTTTTTCTTAAATTAATATATTTCATTCTATAATATTACAACAGAATTAATAACTTCTTTTAATCTATCAGTGCTAAAAATTCGGCTCAACGCGTCCAGTATACTGTGTGTATTTTGTTGCAAAGAAAGTATGGTCACACAATAACACGGCCAGTGGCAATTTACTTTCGTTGTGTTTTGGTAGTCGTGTTTGTCATCGTGTTGCGCGTTTCGTGGTCTGTGCTTGTGCCTATGTTTATTTTAGTTGCGTTTGCGTACATAACAACAACGTACTACGTGCAAGCGGTTCGTTATTAAATTGTAATAATAAATAAAACGGTTCTTCAAGCACGACATATATTCGCACGGACGTCAACAAATTTTTTTTTATTGGTGTTTACTTTGTTTATTTGTGAGCTGAGCAATAAGAGTGAAAAAATTTAATTTAAAAATCAAAATACAAGCAAACATAAATACAAACACGGTGGGTGACAAGTGCGAGTGAGGCGATTGTGTGCAAAATAGGGGTTGCAAAATTTTCAAATACAGGTGTGAGTGTAAGGAAGAGGATACAACATTTGAAGGAGACAGATAGACGGAAAGGAGAAGAGTAAGATTGCGTCTTAGAGTAAAAAGAGAATAACAATAACAAATCGGAACACTGCCAGCAAACGTGCCTTATTTAAAAGGAAAAATCATATAAATAAGAAAATACCGCAGCAGCAGCAGCAGCTTGCAAACTTCTTTGCCAGCTCCTTCTCTGCGTGCTCCGCGTGCCATGCGTGACCTCGGCACCAAAATGGCCGAGCTTAAATTTGAAGCTCCATTGGCAAAATTCGAGGAGACAGATGAATGGGGAGGCTGTGACTTTATTTCCAATCAGAATGCGCTTAACGATTCGTTGAATTTAAATATTAATTCCAATCGGAAGGATACTAATGCCAAGCAGCAGCAACAGGATAAGTTACGTCTACTTGAGGATGCGGTGCGCGATGCGCATATAAGCAAAAATGGAGCTGGACTCGCCGGCAATATTAGTCCCAATTGCAATACGCACAATCTAACAGAATTGGGTCTATCCGATGTAGCGGCTGGCGGTCAGACAGGCATTGACTGCCCGGACAAGCGTGGAGCCGAAAATGTAGACAATTTTACGGAGACTTTTGGCGGCAGCCTAGAAGATTTGGTTAATACATTCGATGAGAAAATAACCAAATGCTTTGGTAACTACGAGGAAAATGTTGAAGAGCTTGCACCGGTACAGGTGCGCAGCCAGGAGGAGATCATGAATGAATGCCAGTAAGTAATATTAAATTTAACTAAAAGTGTATTCCCTAAGCCAAGCTTTTCCCAATACGAGCTCAACTCTGACCTGAATAGTTGTTAAGCTCGACTTTTAATCGAATTTATACTCAGCTCTCTAGCGGTTTATTAGTTATGTAAAATGCATTGCGCCGTTTGTTATTTCTCTACGTTGTATTGCGCATGCGTTAAAAACACCACCACCACCACCCTCAACCCCTGTTGGTCAACCCCTGGCGCCATACAACGACGTAATCCTGCTATTGCCTGGAAGGAAGAGAAGTAAACGCAAGGGATATGAGGAGTGGTGCTAGCAATTGTTGGATCGATAAAAGTCGACGCGCTGTTTCGAGGCTATTGCTATCTTAGCTTAAGCTTAATTGCATCCCATACGCAGCATTTCTAGCATTCAGAGCAACCCTTGACCAGTTTTTAGCGGAAGCATACTCTTCAATCTCATCCCCCTCAATCAGGCACCCTACAATTCAATGATAACTATGTCCCACTTATGTACGCAATGGGGGGAAGTCACAATCAGCATAAGTAACGTTTGTCAAGCAAAGTGATTCAAAAAGCTTCAATTGGATGCGTTTAGCGGTGCGTAAATCAAAAATATTAATAAAAAAAAAAAAAACAACAATAACAAGGCAGCAGTTGAAGCGAAGCCAATGGCAGCAGCAGCGTCAGCAACAGCGTTGACCGCTGATAAAAGCACTTATAAGTGCAATTGCCTTTTCCAAAGAAAGTCAAGCTTTAAGAGAAAGAGAGCGGCAACTAGTAACTAAGGGATTGGGGTTAAGGAAGAGACCGATAGTAAACATATTAGGCTCGACGATAGCATTGTTATTTTTTTTTTATAGCGATGCTCGCCAAATTGATGACAATGCAAGCGTCTAGCGTAAGAAAGAGCGGTTAAGAGTATGTGAGAGGCAAATGATTGCACAATGCAAATTAAGTAAATGGATTTGTTTTTATTTGTTTTTTTTTTTGTTTTTTTGTTTTTCTGTTCGGTTTTGGGCCTGTGTCGCCAGTCAACGCTGACATCAGCCAATAAATTTGATAATCGCGTGCAACTTAACGATTCTCTCACCATATTTCGCTGACTCTCTGTCTGTCTATGTTTGTATGTATGCATGTGTTCATGTGTTTGCCTGCAAGCCCATATTCAATGCAAATAGAAAATGATTGGAAATGCATATATTTATTATAGACTATAATCATACATATATGTATATCTTATAACATACCCATATTTTTATATTTTATTATTATTCGTTTGTCTGCGAATTAATTTATAGAAATTACAAAAAAATATTTGATATGAATATAGTTATGAATGTTTTAGGCTGTCTCATACATTCAAATAAATGAATCCATGTTTAAATAATGAATACTCAAAATTACTCACTTAAAACACGCACTGTCTGTTTATATGAATTGACTAACATTTCAACCATATGGCAACCTTTTAATGTAAATAAATAAAATTGTTGCCATCTCATTTGCTGTATGCCGTATGCTGCTTTCCTGCCTGTTTGTTATATTGTAAGCTTCCCACGCTTCCAATGTCTGTGTCATGCACTTAAAGTCTGGCCTTTTTGTCTCTTCTTTTCTCTTTATTTTTAACCATCTTCTTTTGAATGTTTTGATTACTTTAGGTCTATGCCGTTGTCTATCTCATTCTAACACTTTACGCAACGCACTGGAAAGGCACTGATGCATCTCCATGCCGTTTTCTAACTGTATATGTCAACGCTTCTATGCGCTGAATTATTCTTTTGTCTTTCTGTTACTTTTCTTTCTTTATTGTTCTTATTTACCTGCGCGTTCAATTCGAGTGCCTCTCTTAAGGCCATCACTTGTCAATATTTACCTTAGCCATTACTAACATTGATGCTTGATGCTTTTGTTTAAGCAACCCATACACTGCTTGTCGAGCATGTTGGACATAGCTGCTCGTCATGCACAGGTAATAAATTCTATATAAATCTATATATGTAGTATATATATGGTGAACATGTTCGAATGTCCATGGGTCGCTTTATACATCGCTCAAATCTTTCATGCTAACGCCCTCACACTTGCTTTATGTGTATGTGTAGTGCTTGTGTATGTGTATGTGTATGTGTGTGCTGCTGCGGTAGTCGCATCTTTTCTTACGTGTATTTGTGTGTGACATTTAACGAAGGTCTGCTGGTTGAGTATGTACTGCGCAAAAAAGCTTCCAGCCTTCAGCCTAAGCATCAACTGAACTGCAGCGTTCAATATTCGATCAGTTCTCCATAATAAATTTAACGAAGGATTTCAAGTTTTCTACCTGCTTGTGTTTATCTTTTACTCTAATCTTAAATCAATGTGTGCGTGTTTGTGTGTGTGTGTGTGTGTCTTTAGCAACTGCTCCTTTTTAAATATGATTTGAAACATTTATTTAATGAATATTTAAGAGAATCGTTTACATAGGAATCTTTTTTTCTTCTTCATTTATTTATCTCTTATTTTGCTTTTCGATCAATTGCCAAGTAAATATACTGCAGCACATACAATAAATACTGCAAATACCGGAATAACAAGAACCATTTAAGAATGCTTTATATAGTAGATGGATCTTAGTGTAACCAGTTCTAAAGAATTCTAGCACAAACTCTATATACACAGATACATGGATACCCTAATAGTAGCTATAGGTTATAAATAAAAACCCTTTTAATTAACCTGCTTTTTTTTAGGGAAATAGGGGTACAAAATATATATATATATGAACAATATATGCAATATTTGTGGTAAGCCTTTCCGGCACTTTTGCAGTCATAATAAACTACACTGAACGCAAAAAAAAAACAACGCATTAATAACAAACTTAATATAAAAACTTTATTTTAATCTTTTTGTTTAGAGCACTCTCAATAAAACGATTATAAACTTATCGATTACATAATAATAATAATAATAAAAGAAAAAGTATATAAAGTTTTTATTTTCCACATTTCTGTTGCACATCACAAATGCATTTAATCGGTTTGTGGCGCCACACATAAATGAAAATTGTAGTAAAAGACGCTTGATTACTTGATTTTATTATTTATCGAAAAGTGGAAATGCTATAAATCTATATAGTTTTCTAGATTTATAGTTCTACTATTTGAACAGTGTATTTGTTGTTGACGCATGTCGCATGCAACGCGCGACATAAAAACAACCGCATTTGTGCCACTTAAAGGCTGACCATATGTGCCATGCAACCACTGTAAACTGTCCACTGTACATTGTCCAATGTTTCCCCCATATGGGAAGTCAGTTGATGTTAGCCACTTTTCCGGTTTTACTCTTTCTTCTTCTGCTTCTTCTTATTCTTTGTTTACTGCTACTTATTGCCATTTGCATGAGCTGCGCGTGGGACACGCGACATTTCCCAGCTTTATTTCTACTCTCTGCTTGACAATAACTAATTTGTGAGAGTTTTTTACTTCTTCCTATAATAATTCCTCTGGGTATATGTTGCATGCAACTTTTGTTTTCTTTTGGGATTTCTTATATTTTTTTTTCATTATCTGATTCTACTTAAACTTTTTCTGCTGATGCAATTGACAGCAACAGCAGCAGCAGCAGCAGCAGCAGCAGTTGTGATTATATCACAGCTTAGAACTGGAAATTTTTATATTATACAAAGCACACTGGACTGGAATTGGAAACTAAAGCATTCCATTACGACCTACTTGTTTATTGTTAAGTTCAATGTCCTGCTGCCAGATCCTTTTGTGCCTCATTCTACGTGCACCGTTATGAACTGCAGCTGCAATATGCCAAACAAATGCGGCAAAATTAAGCAGGGCAAAAAAAAAAAATAAAAGAAAACAAATGTAGAAAGAGAAACATAAAATAAGAAAAACTTGTTTCTTTTGGCCAAAAAGCAATTTGTGGCAGATTTCGATGATGTGTGGCCCATTAATATTGGCAGCTTTTGACATTTTTATAGACATTACAAGAGATTTTTAAGATTTAAAGCTTGGCTACGTGTCCAAATCTTTCAGAGAATTTGAGACGCTGTCGAAGACAGCACAAACACATTGAAAGTTTCTTATGAATTTTATTTTTTAGATGTTGGGCTTGGTTAGAGAGATAACTAACGATAGTCTTACAATCGATATATATCGTTTACTCATTGATATATTTAAGCGTAGTTTGTGGGAAAAGTTTTTACATTTAGCTGAACATTAAAGTTAACTTAGTTGGAAATAGCATCAATTTCGATATATATCGATAACACATAAAGCTTGCCTTTGGCTCTGCTAATTTAATTACATTACTTAAAAATTATTGTTTATTCTTTCGATAGGTTTATAATCGATATATATCGTTTAGTGATTGTTATGCATAAGCCTAGATTAAGTTTATATAATTTGTTTGATTTTAGTTTATTGCATTTTTCAGATAAAGTAATATTTCTATCAATATCGGTATATATCGGTAACAAACACTATTGATTAAACAATCTTGTTAATTCTTAATAATCGATAGGCAGCGTTTAAAAATCGTTGGTTTAACTAACTTAACTTTAATTAAAAGCTTTAAGCTTGTGCATATACAATGATTCTTCTTCTTCATTGTCATTATCATCATCATCATCATCATCATCGTCATCATCATCATCATCATCATCATCATCATCATCATCATCATCATTGTTATCAATATCATCGATATTATGAGCAATGTCAAGTTAATTGAAGTGGAATCAAGCGTTGCATTTGGTTTAATCAATTATTAACGACCCGTGATAGGGCTGACTAAGTAAATAACTAACTAACAAACAAACTAACTGTCAGAGCAACTGTTTAACTATAAATAAACAATTGACAGCTCATATAACATAGGGATATGATTACCAAAGAGAACAATACATGTGGAAGGAAGTTGCTTTTAATATATCCTTGAAATATACATCCTGAACTCAAACCAAAATTTTCTGCTGTTTCCGTTTCTGCTTCTAAATGAAACGAAAGCAATAACAAAAAAAAACAATAACAAATATAAACATATATATATATATATATATATATATATATATATATTTAAATATAGACGGGGGTAGTTTTAGCTAACGGAACAACCACCATACACCCAATTCCGTTAACAGCTCTTACCACCCAGTTATAGCCAGTTTGGGTCGTATGAGTCATGCCTGTGGCATAACATGGCGTATGCGTGTTACGGCTAAGTATGGAGTCAGCGGAGGTGTTTGTGGCGCGGGGGAGGAAGAGTGTGTCTGTGTGTGTGTGTGTGTGTGTGCTGACATTTTGCAATATGCAAGAGTTGACAGAGTTGTTGTTGCAACTGACCCTTTAGGGTTGTCGTTTTATTATTGCCATTTGTTGTTCCTTTTTTTTCTCTCTCTCTTTTTATTTGGGGTTGCTTGAAAGTCATTTCCTGTCCAAAGGACATTAACCTTATGTACAGAGTGCGAAGCTTAATTATACCTTATGTCTGTCTATCTATGCCCCATGCAACCCAATCAACATAATGTCAAACACAACAATTTGTGAGGGGCGCCACAATATGCATAGTTTGCATACTTTAAGATACTGAGAGGAGATACTTAGATATTAAGATACTTAGATACTTGGATACAAATGACTAATATACATTGAGACTGGCAAATGAAATGCTTTTTGCCGCGAGCTATTACATCATCAACACACACACACACACACACACACTCACACACAAAAACAGTAAACAACATTTTAGCTGCGAAGTTGTTGAATAAGAAGTAGAGACAATAAACTTTATATATATATATGTATAGGTATAATATGTATGTGTGTATATATATGTGTGTTTGTGTGTGTGTGTGTGTGTGTGTGTGTGTGTGTGTGTGGGTACTGTCAAGGACAACGCCAAGCCGGCGGCAACAAACTGGAGCCAAATATCCAAAATATTTTTCTCTTTCATTTCATTTCGTTTTTTGTTTTTTTGTTTTCTTTTATAATTTTTTTCTTGCTTTTTTTGAAGCAAGCAACAAAATGCGAAAATAAATATTTATTGTACATAATTTGAAAAAGGGTTCAAAGTATATTAAATTGGCACGCTCTTCATATGTGACACACGCTACTTGCCACTTACCACATACCACATCAAGTTGCCATTTTTCAGTTGCCAAATGACAGTGAGACGCAGGTAAAGTCCTTGAAAAGGACAATCAAAGGCAATTATCATTAGACTAGCAAAGAATAATATTGACAAAAAAAAAGTAACTGATGATTCATCAAATTATATATAACTATATAAAATACTTTTTTAAGGACAATTATTTTTTATCCTTTATACATTAAGACTTTGTAATCGATTGAAGGTTGAAGTTGGCTTAAGCTAAGGACAATACAGGATAATCGTATGAAAAATTATAGTAGTATAATTAAAAGTTAAAAATAGACAATTATATAGGTTGAAACTACGATAATAATGAGTTACAGCAATTCATCGATAAGTTATCGATAATGTTTGCATAGAATTCAAATTAAACTTTGTAAACATAACAAAAGAAGCTTAAGAAAAAGAGTTATAATAAAAAGAAAATGCAGAAAAGCAAAAAAAATATATTTTTTTTATTTATATATTTTGTTGTCTAAAATTACAGTATGGACTCGAACCATGTTATCCCTTGCGAATTATAATATAATATTTGATCTATAGAGACAAATGACTATTGAGGAAATGATAAATAAAATAAATTATATATAGAGATGATGATAATTATATATAGGGTTAACTGAGGCTATAAAAGGGGAAATGTTAGAGAAAATTAAACAAAAAAATAATAATAAAAAAAAAATTCAAGAAAAATCAAAACAAAATGCAATGGAAAACAAAGAAAAGCCAAAGCAAAAAAAAATAATGAAAAAAATAAACAATCAATCAGCAATGAAAAACTGCAATTTGTATAATGTATAGAGTTAATGATAACACTTTGTGTGTTAAGGAAATAGCTGTATATATATATATATATAAATATAAATATGTAAATTATTAATATATATATATATATTTATATATATAATTATGTATGTGTTTGTATATATTATATATATGTAGTTATTATACAAGCAATTTAAGGCAGCAAAAGTTAAAGCAAGCGCACAAAATGCATTTCGAAAAATGTATATTTTCTTATGAAAATCAAATTGAAAATTTCTTTTAAACTTTTAAAATTTACGCAAGAAAAGCAGTTGAAATTAGCTTGAAGATATCTTGATTGTTACGGTACTCAAACCACATTATTTCAGCGGCTTAAGTTAAATATTTTTTTTAATGCTATTTGCAACTGCGAAGCAAAACAGCAAAATTTAATTTTCATTGAAATGTTTTTAAAAAAGAAAATAGCATATAAGAAAATAACTATATATATAGAATAGTTGCTGCAAATATTGTTATTATATATCACCATATATATATAGATATATATAACTGTTAAATATGTGCTTTTTAATAGAGCTTTTTAACGGAAGCTGCGTTTCGTTTTTGTATGCAGCAAAAACTCTTTGAGACTTTGCTTTGAATTTAGAGCTGTAGCATTTGATATTGTTAGGAATGAAAGATCTATAACGTATATACATATATATTAACTAGTATATATATTTAAATATATCTGATAGTTTAGCTAATTAATTTGAATTTAAACTCCTCTCCAAAATAAAATGCAAATCATTGTAATTTGCTTTAATAAACTATTAAAATTAGTTAATATTATTTTTTGGCTTATAAAATTTTATGTCTTTTTTTTGGTATTTTGATTGATTAATGATTATGTTTTGTAATGAATATAAAATGTTTTTTTTTTGTATTTGTAAAAAGACATAAATACAGAAGATACGTTAAGTACATTGACTTGGCTTTGTTTTTGGTGTTGGTTGTTTTTTTTTTTGGTATTGATTTTTATCCACATTTTTGCTGTTTTGGCTGTTAGTTTTTATGGGCCACATAACTGCGTAACGATTCGTTAACTGTCATGGAAGCCATAGCAAGAGACTTCCAATTTCCTCTCCCCTCCCTTCCCATCTACCTAGCTGCTTTTTTCATAAGCTCTTGGCCTATTTCAATAAACCAAAAACCAAAAAAATATCTAAAGAAAGTGAGAAAATTGTATATCTATATAGATATATATATATAAATAAATAATAACTATGCATAACAATAATAATAAAAATAATAATAATAATAACATTTATAATATTTAAAAATAATAATGAATATTTATGTGTGTCTGTGTGTCTATAATTAGCCTTGGCAGTTAGCTGTTTTTAGGGCAATTTACCTAGCGGGAGAACTGATCAAATTGTGAACATTTCTGTCCCCATTTGTATCTGTGTATCTTTGTCTCTTCTCTTTGTCACTTTGTCTCTTTTAATGCATTTGTGTATCTGAATAGTTGTGTGTTGTTTTTATGTTGTTCTGTGTTGTTCAGTGTTGGTGTTGCTTTGTGTTGTGCCAACGCAAAGTGTGAACAACTAAATTTAGAATTACTTTGAAGTGTTTGCAGCCGCATTTCGATTTTAACTCTCTCTCTCTCTCTCTCCCTTTCTCACTGCCTCTCTTCTTCGCACTGTGTTTAGTTTTTCTAGTTTTAGTCTCAGTTTAAAATTCAGTTTATTGCTGATTGCTTAAAGGTGTGTAAATCATATAGATATATAATATATATCTCTATATTTATTATTTATAGCCCAGCTTATTGGGGGGAAAGTTTCACATTGCACAATGAAAAAAAAAATGCAAAAATTTTTTGTTAGTCCCCCTTTTGGGTGTATTTGGTATTTAAACTCTATTATCAAATATGCACTTAAAATTTTTTTCTGGAATTCCATGAAAAGTTTTTTTTATTGTTTTATTTTTACTTTTAATACATTATATTATATTATATACTATATTATATTATATTATTATATTACTTTATAAATTTCTATAGAATGTTCAAAATGCTTTTAAATTTTTTATATATTTTATTTTATAGTATTTTATTTTTGAGTATTAATATAAATTATTTTATTTTTATTTATTAATGTAAATTATTTTTTTTTATATTTGTTTTAGTTTATTTTATTTTTTTTATCCTATTTATTTTAAATTATTTTATTTATAATTGCTTTCCTATTTTTTATTTTGTGTTGCCTTTTATATAATTTTCTTTTTTATATAATTTGTTTTTATATTTTCAATATAATTTTCTTTAATTTTGTATTATTTGTATTTGTTTTTATTATTTTTTATTATTATTTAATTATTATTTTATATATTTTATTTGTTTTATAAATATATACTTTTGTATTATTTCTTTTATAATATTTTATATATTATTTTATATATTATTTTATATATTACTGTGTTTATTTTATATTTACTTTTTATATTTTTTTTATTCAATATTTGTATATATTTCACTATTATTTTTTTTTTTTATTTTTATTTATTTTTATTTTTGTTATTTATTTAAATTTTCTTTATTTCATTTTTTATTTTTATTTAATTATTATTTTTGCTCGTAATTTTTTGTTTTATATTTTTTTTTTAAATTTTGTTTAAATTTTTTTTTATATATGTTATACATTTTTATTTATTTTTTATTATTTTTATTTTTGTTATTGTTTTTTGCTGGCATTTGCTAAGTGTTTATATTATGTGTCTTAGTGCATTAAAAGTTCGTTGTGCTATTTCTCAAAACTTTCCTTCTTTAATGCCCAAAAAATAAAAAATGTGAATGTTGCTGTTGTTGCTGTTGCTTTTGTTGTTGGTGTTGCAGCTGTTGTTGCGCTTGAGTGAAAATTCGTGTGAACGAACCGCAGCCCAGGCGCGAGTTCCAAAAGGCAAATTCAAGCCAATTACCCAAGGCTGAAAAGCCGCAAACAATATACAAAACACCCAAAAAAAAAAGAAAATAAAAAATGTTACACAGACAATAACAATGCAATATATATACATATATATTAATACATAATATGTATATATTTGTATATATAAATATATATATATTTTTGTATATTAATCTAACATAAATATTCACACTTCTTTCATGAATAAAAATTCATACAAATTTTGTGTGCATTTTTTTTTCCTACTATTTTTGCCAGCTTGCAATTATATGGCCAATTTTTATATAGCCAAATTTTTTGTATCATTAATGTACATATATAAAAGTTTAAACCTTTAGTGTTGTTATGTTTATAAATTTTATATAGCTGCAAATTTTAAATGTCATTTTGTTGCCACATGCCACATGCCACATGCTGTTAATTGCTATCAAAATTTGAAACCTTTGTTTTGCCAAAAAGAGTTGCTTAACGAATAAAAAAGTTAAGAAGTTTTAGCAGTTCTATCATTATCCTTGCTAAAGTACTTAAAAAGGTGAATAGAGCATCCTGGAATAATTTTTGCTTTTAGTTTGTCAGCACAAAAATTGCTTGAAAAATGACAAAAATTTCTTTAAATTTTTTCTATAAAGCTGTTTATTTTTATATTGTATAATATATATAATATATTTAATAATTTAAATTATGATTTAACATAATTTTATTATTAGCTCTAGAAGAAGTTAATGCAACTATTAGAAGCAGCAGTTGTAGCTTGCCCCAATTTCTTAGCGCGAATTGCCGCAGACTTTGTGCTGATATTTAAACGGAATAAAGACTCGTATATAATAATTGTTTCAACTTTAAACTAGTAGAATATATTGTAAATATATATATATATATATATATATATATATATTATATGCTTCGTATAGGAATTGACCCATCGATTAGATTCAGTATAAAATCTTATGATAAAATGCAAATGAAGCAAGCAAATGCGAAAGGTTTTTCTGTATAAACTGCAAACTATGCAAAATATCTGTTTACTATAACAATATATATATGTATATATATATATTTGCTATAAAGCCAAAAGAAAGTTGTGTTAAAAAAGAAATTGCCAAAAAAAATAAAAAAAATATAATAGAAAATTTTGAAGAAAACCTAAACAAGAAGAGAGTTAATAGTAAAAGGCTTATCAAGTAGTCAAAGATTTTGTTTGGTGTGTATGTTGTGTGTGTATGTGTGGGTGTATTGTATATATTAAATTGAAGTCAAGTGTATGAAATGTGTATATATATATATACATACATTATTATTAAGTTAGTAATGATCATTGAAACGGTCATGTGATTTGCTGTTTTCCGCTCTCTCTCTCTCTACTCTTTCCCTTTCTCTGTTTGTCTTTCTGATGACTCGACTTATTCATCAGTTGGACACAAATTGATTGAAGTATCTAAGTACCGCAATTAAAATTCATTAAAATACTTACGCATGCATTGTTATACACATACATATATATATATATATATATATTATATATATATGTATATATATTGGTATAGTATAATATAAAAAAAATAAAATAGGACATGGGCTTTGGGCTTTAAGTATGAGCTCATTTTGTGGGCGTTACTTGAAAAAAAAAAAATGAAATTAAAATTGAAATTAGAGCCGCTAATTGTCACTGCACAAGCCACAAACATGTGCTTCATGCATATCATCAGTACACACACACACACACACATAGCACAGCAAACACACGTACATATAGCCTGGCTCTGCCATATCGGTCAGGGTTAGATAGTACCCCAAATGGCAGCAGATACGCAGATAATGCTGCTTGGTCCAGTATACAAAAAAAAAGACTTACTGAGAGGGGGGGGGGAGAGAATGTGTGTGAGAGAGAGATATACATAGTTCAGGGCTCATTCAGCTGCGTTGATTTAATACTTATGATAGTCTCCAGCTATAGGGTATGTTTGCTCTATTATAATTAAGAATTATGACTATGTGTTGACTGGCGGCAAATGTCTTAATTGCTGCCAACGTTGATGGAAATTTTCAAAATTTTTCTGAAATATTTCTATATATTTATATATAGAGATATGTGTATGTGTTTGTGCTACTCAATAAACTCTTAAACACAAAGAACGTGATAAAGCAAAGGGAGTGGTAGAGGGCGCAAAACGGGGCTAGTATTAGAATGGAATGTCTTAAGTTTATTTTATATGATATCATTTGCATGACAAATTAAAGAATTTCCTAGGAAAAAATATATTGTATCATTTCTATTTTCACGTATAATAAAATTAAAATATTTATTAATTTTTTTTTTATTTTTTTAAATTTTTTTTTTAATGTTTCTTTTGTACTTTAGAAATTCTTATCAATTATTTGTTATGAATATTCTCAGCCTTTTAATGATCTCAATTTGTTTTCTTGTTTGAATTGTATCAATGCTTTTCTTATATAATTTTTAAATTTGTAATTAATTTAATTAAAAAATATGCTTTAAATTTCAATGTCAACTAAATTGAACTCTTAATTAACCTTAGCTTAAAACTGAGTTAAAACAATTTACTGTTTGGCTTATTTTGTGTCTATTTAAGTTGAATTTTTTTTTATAGTTGAAATTAATTATAGACGAGCTGAATAATTAAAATAATTAGGGCAACATTCAAGCACTGCCTATACTTTGAATTCAAGAAATACTATAAAAATATTAAAATAATTTATTTTAGTTTTTCACCTGATTGGAAAACTCTTCTTGCGGCTTACAAATTCTTCAATTTCAAATTTGTTTTTTTTTTTTTTAATTATTGCTCAACTTAGAAATAATTTTAAAAATGTTTCAACATTCAGTCTCTCTATATAATTATATTCTACCAAAAATAGCTATAAGCTATTTTTTTAAAGCTCAACTTTAACACAGATAAGATTTTTTTAAGCTTATTTATATATTATATATTTTTTGTTGGGTTTCTCTAATTTAATTAATGCTTAAGCTTGGAATAATGTTATTGACAAAAGGATATATATGTATATTTTCTTTTTAATATAAAATCTATATATATATATATATATATATATATATATAGTATCTGTTTCTATATATTTTACATATTATTTTATTATTTTATAATATTAGTTTTTAAACATTCAAAATATTGCATAAAATATAGAAAATTAGCTATAAGAATAAAAATAAATATATTTTTTTAATAATTTATAAATCAAATTATAATAATACTGTATAATGTGCCATATTTTTTTTTTATTAATTTTCTTTATACTTTTTACTTTTTTTAGATTTATATTTTTTTAGAATTATTTATTTTCTATTTTATTTTCATCAATCGTTAACATTTTAAAAACTAAATCAAATTTTGCAGAAAAGTTTTAAAATAAAAGTTATTTATTTTAAAATATATTATAATTATACTAAATATATATTATATTATTTATTTATAATTTATTATTATGCTATTTTTCATTTATTATTATTTTATTTCTATATTTTTTTTTGTTTTAGTTATTTTTGTCTTTATTTTTTTATAAATTTTATTTTTATATTCTTTAATTGATTAATTATATTTTATACTTAAAGTTAAATCTGAAATGGTTCATAAATTAGCTTGAAATTAAATATTAAATTAAATTCTAGTCAACAAACAAATCCTTATTAAGCAGTATATAAATATATACATATATATATATATATATATATATAAATATATATAGATATGCAGATACTGAAATGATTAAAGACATTAAATACAATTTGTTGGTAACATTCAAAGACTCAATTGGTTAGTGTTTCCGCCCAAACGCTCCAAACATTTTGCCTACACCTTTTACATACTTATATATACATATATATATATATATATATATTAATACTATAACACATATTTGTATTTATTTATATATATATTCTTAAGTTTGTGCAGTCATATATATAACTCACAAGGCGGCCTCGACATATGGCACACAGTCGGCGCCTCTGCATTAATTATGTATGCATAAAAATGTATAAATATATATACATGTATGTATGTATATTATATCTATATATATTCACACATATATATGTATAGCTCTATATATATATATATATATGTAGACATTTACCTGACGCATTTTCCGAGTGTCGCAAACGATTTGGTCGATTTGCTGCTTGTTTCGCACATTTCTCATCTTTGGCCTTTTGCTTGTTTGCCGCTTTTCTGTTTTGTATTTATTTCTCTACATTTATATATATATATATATTTTTAGATATATTTTAAAAATACCCTATAATATGTGCCATATACAAAGCATATGCATAACTGCCTTAAACTGCATTTAATTTGTGTAAAATAAAAATTATTTTTAAAAATTTTCTTTTGTTAAATTTTTTCTTTACATTTAACTTGTAGGGTATCTTTTAGTCGTTTATTTGTATTTGTATTGTATTGTCTCTTTCAATAAACATTTTTAAAATGTTTATTTATTTTGCTATTCCACTGCATTCGGTACACAACTTTGTTGTTCAGTGTAAATTTTTGTTAATTTTTAAAGCAAAAAGACAAAAAATATGAAAAATTTAACAAAAAACGTGTTAAAATGTTTAAATTTTCAACCAGTTGGTAAATGTTAAACACAATTAACAACCAGATGGAATTGCGTTTTAAAATTTAACATGTACAGTTAACATTTTAGAATGGAGAGAAAATAATGAAAACAAATATAATAATAAAAGAAAGAATAGTTAAATCAAAAAGATCTTCAATTGGATTGTGCTTAATATCCTGCTTCTTTTCTTTTTCCATAATTTTCTTTTGGTTTCATCACCTGCCTTGTCATCTATTGTATTTTTTTCTCTTCTTTTCTCCTTTTTTTGCAAGGTTTTATTTTTATTTCTTTTTATTAATATTACTTTTAATTATTTATCCTAAAGAGTTTATAGTTTCTATTCCTCTCTCTTATTGTTCTTTTATTTATCTTAGTCTTTTTTTATTTTCTTTTATTATCGTTTCTTTTTCTCCTCTTCTTCTTTTTTTCTTCTTTAAAGTGTATTCAATATTTGTCATAAATTTACCCTTTTTTCTCTTTAATATTTTATACTGCATTTGCAAAAATTTTTCTCATAAATTTTTCTTACATATGGCGAATGGCGCATGGGGAATATGCCAAAAACAAAATACAAAACACAAGTTGAAAGCAATTAAAAATAGGAAAAATAACAAATTATTTTTCTGTTCAAACCCAAAAAAAAAAAAAAAATGGAAAATGAATAATAAAAATAAATTTTTAAATGTTTTACATGGAAATAGCACAAATTCTTTACTCAAATCTCATAAAATATATATTTATGAATATATGAATATATCAATGAATAAGTAGATAATATAAAGCGAATATATATATATATATATATATATATAAATTGTGCACTTATTCTTGATAAATCATAAACCTTAAACTTTAGTACAGAGTTCAACGAATTTTATTTGAATTTTTTTTTTAAATTTCATTGAAAATATTTTTAATTACTAAAAAACTTTGGCTTAGATTTATTTATTATATATTTACTATTCACTTGACTTTATTCTATATATATATATCTATGTGATTCATTTGGTTTTATCTTGCTTTCTTTACCACTATATAAATAACTTTTAATTATTAATATTAAAATTTAAATTGTCATATGAATGGTTTGAACAGCTGCTACAACATCTCTTCACAGAGTCAAGAATACAAGTTTTAGCTGAGACACAAACCCAAGTATCCGCCATGACAATTTGTTCAAAGGTAGCATAGCTGCAATTGTCACAATGAGAGAAAGGGAAACTATGGGTAAATGTGAGTGGAAAGCACTTGGGGAAATCCTTGAAAATTCTACACACACTAGCACACAACTACATGCACATATACATATATGTATGTATGTAACTTCCCTGTAAGCTTTGCCTTTTGTGCTGCTGATAGCTGTTTCCTTTTAAAATGCTGCCTGAATAATTCTCTTGAATAACTTTTAGATTTATTATTCAATTCTTCTAAAATTTGTATCATACATTAAGAATAAACTAATAATTATGTATGTAAAAGAGAGATAGAATTAGGATAGTCTAAATAAAGCATACAATGAAAAAAACGTACTACTATTATTCTTACTTGGTAACTCTCTTTCTTTGACTATTCGTTGTGCATTTTGAGATCATTGCAGTCTTTGAAGAGAGTTAAATCGAGTTGATTATTGTTGCTGATCAGATGATATATATGTATATACATACTTTATGCGTTGGGAGATGCTGTCTTCATATTACATATACATTTGTATAATTTCTGTACTCCCCATTTTGCTGTATCTTATGGATAAAACATCTAAATACTTTTCATTTCAATCATTTAATCATTCAATCATTAAATCATTTGAACGTAATAAGTAAAATCAATTAATCACTTGTGCTGCTATTAATTCATTCATTATTTATCTAATTATTCAATGTATTCATGGTAACCTATTCATTATGAGATGCTAGTTAAATATAAATGAATAACATATACATTCATTGTATTTATAAAATATTCATAACAAAAGGCTAAACAAATGTGTGAAAAATATTATCTAAATACATTTGATACAAATAATGAATGTATTCATTCATTCCAACTCATTCATATGAGCTTCAAGCATATTCATTCAAACACACTAAGAATTAAGCTATTATTACTGAATAGATATGAATGAATAAATATATATATATATATATATATATATATGTATATAAATTAATGAATAATTGAATGCATATAATTGATATAATAATAATTCTTTTTTTTATTGTTATTAAATACCCGTTATTAATAGTGGTTAATTATGGGTATATAAATACCGGTAAATACTTGTTAAAAACATTTTGACAAACATTTAGAGCGCATCGCATACAATTTGCGGCTTTAAATCTTCATAATGAGCATTGATAATGATTACGCTAATGATAATCATGAATATCATTATGATCATTATGATCATCATCAAAAGAAATTGTGCTCTAAAGTTGCTCAAGTGCAAAATATTCATCATTAGCCAGCAACAAATTCAAGCAACAATTGCTACAAATGTAGAGCATAAATAATTATGAGAAAGACAAGCAAGAACAACAATTTGAGATTTTTTTCTTTTTTACTTGTAAGAAAACCTATAAGAAGAAGCAGAATAAGAAAAACAAAACCAAGTTGCTGTGGCGGCAATTAAATGATTGGCATTGATCATGAAATTTGATAGCATTTGTGTGGCACAAGAAATATGTATGTATATGCAACATTTGCATAGAGCGATCTGTGGTACTTGCCACACCAGACAAGCTGTCTGACTGACTGACTGACAAACTAGGAAACTGGGCAACATGCCACACACACACGCATGTGCAACATGAGATAGAGATACTTTGTATGTTTTTATTATAAACGAATTCAAACTGTGAATCATTTGACATTTGCAAATGGAGACGTCTGCTAGAGATGGCAGCGTGTCGTCTTCTATATGTAGATATATATCGTAAGGCACGAGTTAAATCCAAGCAGAATATTAATAAGTTAAGAAAAATATCAATTTTTTCTTATTAGAAATGATTCGATTTATTGGAAAAGAAGAGAACTACTAATTGATCTGATTGATTACTGATCAGTTGTTATATTTGTGTATTCTTATTGTGTTCCATCAAAAGTCTGATTTAGCCTCTTAGAGAGGCATATAAAGAATCTTATGGTGATCAATAGATATCTGTACTATATAAAGTTTTAGCTTACGCCTATATCTAGCTCATTTCTAGCATTAACTCAGCTCTAGCTTTGATCGACAATAGTTTAACTCTGGCAAGTAGTTTTGAAGATCATACGATCATCTCTATTAAAATCTTGCCTAGTTGCACCAAGCAGTTTCAGGTGAAAAGGTATCATCTCTAGCCATTATTGAAAAGCTTCTTTTGATTTATTTTTACTTATTTTTAGCTTTAGAACAACTATTTTAAAGATTTCCTTACAATTCTATCTTCATTTCGAAAAGAAACAGTTCTCTAGCCTTTATATATAAATATAATATAATATAAATATAATAAATATATAAATCTTTAAATTAATTGAATTGCCATTTATTAGTTGACTATCTGTAGCTTCAATTTTATGGCTTAACTGTAACTATAATAAGTATACGCTTAGCCTAGGCCTGACTTCAATTTTAGTGAGGATTGCAGAAAACTTAACACTAATCGGTAGTATTTGATTTCTATATCACACGTTATTCTCATCTCTAGTTGTGCTTATCACGCGCTCATCTCTAACTCAAATCTTACACGTAATTGCAACTTATTTGCATGATTCGCGTTGGTTGAGAATTATTGATGATCATGAAAGATGTGTGGGGTACTGTGTGGAACAAGAGGGTGGGGGGGGGTTAGGGGAGAGGATAGCTAGATGATGGGGTTGACTGGCTAATGAGGCATTTTATTTGTCGCTTTGTCTACTGCAACAACAGCAGCAGCAGCAGCAGTAGCAACAGCAGCAGCAACCAATGCCAAAGGCAACAACAGTAGCAAAGCAAAACGATTGCTGCCACTTATTGTTGCAGCTCCTTAAACTGCTTCCATTACCAAGCAACATATGTATATACATTTGAGTATATATTATGTATGTATGTTTGTTTACATATGTATGTGTGTGTGTGTACGTACATGTGTACATACATATATCCATATAAGCCATCAGCAAGGCACTTGCCGGTTTATTGTGCCAGATTTTATTTTATATTTTGTTGTTATTTTTTTTTTTAGGCTTCTTACTTGTAACTTGTATAACGAGTAGCGTTCTTCTGCTTCTTTCTCTGCTTATTGTTGTTGTTGTTATTTTTTCCTTTTTTTTTGTGGGCGGGGTCATTGCTATCTTGCGGGTTAAGTCGGGCGCTACATAAAACATTTGCGCCCATTCAAATAAAATGTTGAGCCAAGAAAATTCTTTGCACATTTCTTGCGGCCAAATAACAATTTGCCAACAAAACAAAAAAAAAAAGAAAATAATTTATTCTTAATATATAAAACTGTCAAGGATGAGCTGATTTTATACTATATATAAATATGTATATATATATAGATATGCATATATAACCCAAATCAGATTTGGCTTAAGAAATGTCTATAAATCAGGCAACTTGCAAAATGTTTCAAGTGGCATTTGGCACCGTGTGTTATATGCTTTAAATGCAGCTATATAATTGACAGTTATATAAATCAAATAATACTATAATATATATATGAATTATATAGCAAAAACTGCATTCAAATCAATTATTTGGGCCGATAAGTAAGAGGGGAATATGCTATAAACTGGCAGCTACTTTGAAAGTTACTTAAAATCTGCAACCGATTTGGATTGAATTTTGAATAGATATATGTGCTATATATAGTATATATATATATTTATATATATTATTATATAAATATATATTATATATTTATTTTGTATATGCTATTGTGAACTACTTTTGGGTCACAATCATCACACTTTAAGACTGCCTCCCGCTGCTCCGAGACTAAACTCCAATTGAGTTTTGTGTTGCTAATTGAAGTTTGAGCTTAGCTAATAGTTTTAATTAAATTAATAATTAAATTTATATATTTAATAAAAATGTTGTTTTCTTTTTAGAATGTGGTGGACTATCACTGGAAATTTTGGCAACATTCTACCAATTGATTGGTCCAAATCTTATACACGTCAAATGCATATGCCTACACTTAATTTGGGACAGAGTCGAACAAAGCAGCAGCAGCAGCAACGCAGTCCACAACAGTTGCAGCAGCAGTTGCAGCAACAACAACAGCAGCAGCATCAACAACATCAACCACATCAACAACAACACCAACACAATTATCATCAACAACAACAACAACAACAACAGCAGCAGCAACAACATCTATTGGATACTCCAAGCGATGATTTCAATGATTTAACCAGTGAGGATGAGGCTGTGGCCAATGATCTAGATATGCATGCCTTGATATTAAATGGCCTGAATGGTGATGTCGATGAGCCCATAAAGACAGTGGAGGAGGTTATCAAGGAGATTGATGATATTATGGATGAGGCAGAGAGTCCACTCGATGAGCCCGATACATGCGATTCGGAGGTTATTGAAAAGGCACGTGAAGTGCTCGGTGCTCCACTTCATGCTGAGAGTAAGCTCGCTTCCCCTTAACCCCTTAAATCATCACTAAATCGATTTCTCAATCTCTTTTCCCTTATAGAGCTGCAATATTTGAGCAGCACTCAATTGAATGAACTCTATATGGAAATGGAAATGCTTATCCAGGAGCTAAGCGAGACACTTATCAATGAGCTAGCGCTACGCGATGAGCTTGAATTTGAGAAGGAGCTTAAGAACTCCTTCATATCGCTGCTTCTGGCCGTTCAAAACAAACGTCGACAATATCACGTTGAGAAGAAACGTGGCAAATTCCAAGGTTCATTCGCATATTCACTTTAATTCATTCTATTTTAAATTCAATTCTAACTGTGTTCTCTTTATATATATATATATATAGGTCCGGAACCTAAATACTTGACTACTGTCATACCGTATCACCTGGAGAATGGTACACCAAATAATCAATCGCTGCAGGTGTTGATTAAAAGTAAGTGCCAAGTCGTCAGAAACAGCTGTAGCTTCCTGCTGAAGGGGGAAGCAGAGCAAGAGAATTACTTTAGATACAAATATAAATATGTTTATAGAACTTGGGTACTGAGAATTAAACATGAAATGACTATAACAAGACAAAGATTAAATGAAAGGGTACATAAATTTGAGGAAAAGTAGTGGGAAAACAGAAAGTAATTGTATAACAGCTGATAGTATTAAATAAAGAACCATAGATAGAACTGAAGTTAAGAGAAATATGCTACACAATAGCTATTGGTACTATAAGAGTTGAGAGCGAAGAAGAAGATATGAAATCTTAAGGTACTATTAGAAGACAAAATGTAAGCAAAAATCAGCTAGTAGTACTTAGAGATCATAGAAATAAAGAGATAATATAGCTGATGGAACTATCTAAAGGTAAACAATAGTTTATGGTACAGTAGACTTGCCATAGAATACATCTTTGAGGTACAAAGGTTACGACATAAAAATATTTATTGTTACCAAAAGTTAGACAAAAAGCTGAAACGATATAGAAAGTAGAAATGGCGTATATATTGGTACCTTATAAGTAGAGAAGTAGAAGAAATTATGGTACAAAAGTATAACATATCGATGGTACCATATAATGGAAATCTAAATTAAATAGGGAGTAAAATCTTACTGATTGTACCATAGGCAGGCATTGGTACTATAATGAAGCACAGAACACATGACGTTCCGTGGTACTTTATAGAAATCAAATGTAATAAATGATCACCCTAAGTTTATATTTAAATAGCACACAGTTCAGATAATTAATACAGAAAGTGCAGATAACTAATAGTAGAATTGATTGATTGATGTTACCATAAAAGGCAACAAATGGCACTTAGTATAGCTTAAGGTACCATAATATGTAGTTAATATAATCATAGAGAATCTAATGGTACCTTAAGAATAAAGTAAGAACGAGGAAATGACAACTTGATAGTTTAAATTAGGTTTAAGCTTTTTATAAAATGAGTTCTAATGGATTTTAAAGTTAAAAACTAATGCTGATATATGCATATAATATATCTCTATATATTTTAAATATTTTTATAATTTTATTTGTTATTTTTCATTTGCAGTACTCAAGGCTATCAATGAGGACAGTCCAACGGTGCCGACGCTACTCACAGATTATATTCTAAAGGTGCTTTGCCCTACATAAATGACAAGCTGCAATAATAATAAAAAATATATCTAAAAGAGAAGAGAAATGAGGATAAAAAAGAGAAAACCAAAAGTCATAACGAAAAGAACAACAAAATGAACAAAATTGGGGGGAGCAACAGTATAAAAAAGGAAGGTGAAAGGAATTCGGAAGAAGAAGGAGAAGAAGAAAAATAATAATAATATTAATATATAAACTCTATCTCTCTGTCTGTGTTTAAAAATGTATATATATATATATGTATATATATATATATATATATATATTTCTTATATTATGTACTACATACGAATAACTAATCGTAATATAAAATTCAAATTGCTAAGCAGAAGCCACAACCTGCTCCTTTCTATAAGCTAATCAACTTAAGAAATTGTTGTTAGGCGATAGTTTTGCTATATATTGTATAATGTATGCTATTTGCTATATAATCCAAGATAATGTCTAGCAATTGAACAGTTATTCAAATCTATATACAACTAACAAATTAAAGAGAAGGATAGATAGAGCAACAAAAGGGTTTAAAATAACGCACGTAATACTCAAATCTAATCAAGTTCTTAACTCATATGCTAAAACGAGAAACTATCATAAATAATGCTAAAAACAAGCCCAAACTCAAAGCTATCTAAAATGCTAAATACATATATATATATATATATATATATATATATATATATATGTATTTATGTCGTCTAGCAGATCGCTGGGAGTGCATTATCAATGCTGCCGTTGCTGCAAAATCCAATAGATTTGGATTAGCACTAAGTATAATCAAAGAGTAACTAAATAAACTCTATAATCTAAATCACATGCATATATATACTATATATATCTGAATATTGTATGTATAGTAACAGAATAAAACAAAAAAAAATAATATTTAAAATTTAAGCGCCTATATATATATATATATATATATATATACTTGTATGTTGTACGTACTATATATATATATATATATATATATATTTATATAAATACAAATAAAAATAAAAATGAAACTGCTTTTGGCTTAGCTTCAAGTTGTGCTCCCAACGAGTCATCAACAACTCCACTCACTTCACTCAGCATCAGGTCTATATAACTTTATATATAAATATATATATATATATATATATAAATTTAAATATATTTGTGTGCATTCGATTTTGTATAAAAAAGAAACGTAAATTGTTTTCAATTTGTTAATATAATTTTGCTGCTTAATTTTAATTACTATTTTTATGATTATTATTATAATTATTATAATTATTATATATATAAAAAAAAAAATTTGTTTATTTGCTCGTTGCGTGTGGCGAGTTGTGTGCGTGGCCATAAAATGTTTTTTTTTTGTTTGTTTTCATTTATATATTTTAGATATATTTTATATATGATTTTTTTCTTCATTTATAAAATGTAATTTTTAATTTGCATGCAACAAGAACAAAAGAAAAAAAAATGCTGTGTTATTTAATTTTTATCGAAACATGCAAAAAAAACAAAAGAAAAAAAAATAAGTCTACAAATATAATTTAAAAATAAAAAATATATTACAAAAATAAATACAAAATAAATACTTGAAAAAACTTCAGTAAGGCGCACATTGATTTTATTTAGTTTTAGTTATAATTTTATTAAATATATATTTTTTTTTTATTTATATATATACACACACACATCATATATAGCTAATTAACCGTTGCATCGTACAGTCCAACTAAAAGAACAACTCAAGCAACTTTTGATATCATCTTAAAACATTTCACATACAAACAAAGAACAAATCATAAAAATGAATACAAAACAATTGTTAACTTCGGCTAACCGAAAACTAGAACTAAATTTTATCATTGATCGATATACATATATATATATATATATATATATATATATATATATATATATATGTCTTGATAGTGACCTTTTTGGCTATTTTGGATAGCTTATGCATATACATATATAGTATGTGTATATCCCATATAATGCAAATCTTAGGTACCTTTGATAAAACAACAAGAACAACAACAAAAAAAAAACACAAATCAATCAAAAAAACAAAAAACAAAAAAATGCATTCAAAATTCAAATTATAAAAGACATATACATAAAATGAATATAAAGATAAAATGGCATAAATGTTTTCGATTTATGTATATGTATATATAAATCGCGCTTTATAATAAAGTATATACAAAAAACATTTAAAATATTTACTAAAAAAAAGCAAATTCAAATAAAAAAGTTATAATAACAAAAAATGAAAAATCCAAAAAGAAACATTTAATTAAATCACTTTTTTTGTGTCTTAAGCAGACAACAAATAATAGAGAAAAAAAAATTCAATATTTGTATATTTAATTAAAGAGTCCATGTTAGTTCGTTAGCGTAAAAAGAACGGAAAATTATATTTATTTGATAATTTAGTAAAAATGAAAATGAAAAACTAAATAAAACCAAACTTAAATAATACGCATTATACAACGTATATACATATATATGTAATGCAATGCTCGATATACAGAAGAGAAAAACATTTAAATTGCTTAAATAAAAACTAAAAAAAAAATTACAAAAACCAATCATTTTGTTTTATTGCATATCAGTTTTAAACTGCGCGCGTTCTGCACCAGTGCTGCCATACTACTAGAATTCGCTTTACCAATGACAACAACAAGTAACCAGATGCCGTTATTTAGCACAGGTGTGCGTTTAACCCTTACATGCAGTAATTTTTTTTAACACAATTTATAGCTGTACGCTTATTTACAGTTTATAATTGTGTTTTGTATACTTCTGCAAAGGTTTACATGTCATATTATTCAAATCTAACGCGCACATTTCAGTGCAGCCTGAAAGTGTGACCCATAAAAATTGTGACAAATTCTGACAGGCAGCTAAAATCGATTGCTGGCTGATTGAAAACGATAGCAGTCGTGCTCGAAAGCTGCCATCACTACGACAACTAGCCTTGCCTATCCATAGTTTTTTTTTTGTATCCAAACAGTAAAATTTAGTTTAAATAAAAGCATATAAATATAATTTTAAGTTATTTTCGTTAAGTGTAATTTTTTTTTTATTTTTTAAGTGCGCGTTTTATAACAATATGGCATCACGAAGGTAAATCCAATAGGAAAAACGACAATGTACCATACACATACACATGCACGCATACATGAACGCACACACTCATGTTAAACGCATATGTACCATGCACACTTACACTCATTTACTTGCACACACACATTCCCTCACACGCACACTTACACATTCACACACACACACACATACACACACACACACACACACATACAAACAAACATAGATACACTTTGGTGCTATTTACATATGTATAAGTATATACAAAACCAAAAAAAAAAAACGAAAAAAATCTAAAGCTAAAACAACAACATTAAGATAAAAAAGTGCAACAAAATGCATAAAGTAAACTGCCCCACAGCAGCAGCAACAGCAACAGCAACCGTAGCTACCGCCACCACTTCTAACGCTGGCTATCCCCTAGCCCTAATTCGCAGTAGTATCGCTCGTTCTACAGACAAACCTAAAGCTACTACAGCTGTTGCTGTCCGCCAGTTCTGCTGCTGTTGCCGCTGCACCTAATGCTATTGGCATTGCTATTGGTATTCGAATTGGTGTTCGTATTGGTATTCATATTGGTATTCGTATTGGTATTGATATTGCTATTGTTACGGCCTGAGAGCAGGGCACCCTCCAACACTGGGTGCTACGTTAAGCAGGTGGCTGGGTCAAAGGCGACCTCGTAGTGTAGTGTTAGAGACGTGAGCCATGATCACATTGAGTTTACGAGATCTAATTGCTAATAGGAAATTTAAATTGGAAAATAATAAGAAAGTTTTGTTCAAATGTAAATTTCTTATATATATTTTGATATTAAATTGCCTTCAAGTTTAATGATATGAATATGATACATCAAAAACACATATATACACACATACCCATTTACACACACACACACACACACACACACAGAGAGATAAATACATAAATACAGTTTCAATGCACTTTCCAAAGATAATAACAACGAAAAATGACGCATTATATATGTATGTATTGCATCCATTTACAGATGGTTCCACCCAATGATAACGGGTATCGAAGCTGAAAAATTATTACAGCAACAAGGTTTCGATGGTTCATTTCTTGCACGACTCTCATCATCAAATCCTGGCGCATTTACACTTTCTGTGCGTCGTGGAAACGAAGTAACACACATAAAAATACAGAATAATGGTGATTTTTTTGATCTTTATGGCGGTAAGTTAACAATATATAACTATATAAATTTCTGCAATATACATACTATATATATATATATATATATATATATATATATATCTATATATACTTGTATTTAGGTGAAAAATTCGCCACATTGCCAGAACTGGTGCAATATTATATGGAAAATGGAGAGTTAAAGGAGAAAAATGGTCAGGCCATTGAGCTAAAGCAGCCGCTTATATGTGCCGAGCCCACAACGGAAAGGTATGTAACCAGTTAGACCATTAATACTAATTAGAATATATATATATATATATATATATATATATGTATTTGCAACAAGAATAGGAACTGTTATATAGGACTTTTCATGTAGGAATAGAAAACAAAACTTTACAGCTGTTGTCGCCATGCTGTCTCTACCATATTTTTATGCTGCACAAATCGCAAATTCCCTTGACCCAGTTTTGTATACTCTTCGATTATTTATGCCCCTATATACATATATATATGAAAAAATTTATAAATATATACTTGTATAACTCTATTATAACTTTACTAAACTAATAAATAATGTAAGATAAACGATTTTAGTTAAAAATGTTTCAGGTTTTCTTTTTAAGGGTATTGCATTTTTACTACGTCGCGCCAAACTTTTGTTTATTTTCTTTATATATATAAATAAATAAATATATATATATATATATATTTATATATTATATACTATATTTATGTATAAACTGTACGAATTTGCGTTGTTTTGCTATGTGAACGTATTTCAATCTTTTGTGTACCCAAAATCGAAATCGAATCATATGTATATATACTTTATATATATATATATATATATAAGCATCTGTGGAGTGTACATAGATGATTATCGTCAGACATCTGTCGAAATTTTAAGCGTTAATTGACCCGAAATATAAGATATATATATATATATATATATTGGAAATAATTACTCTATAAACATATTGAACTAAAATGAAGTAATCACTTAATAATTATAATATAGAAAAACTATATATAATATATATATAAAATAAGCTTAACAAATAAAATTAATTTATAATTAATATATAGGGTATTAGTTGAAGTTAATAGTAAATGTAGTCTATATACCCTATAATGTCTTATTAGAGGGTATTTAAAAATGTCAAGAGGTGATAAACGCTTTGACTTTCTATTGCTTTGTTGGCTTCTTTAAGTAAATAAGCCATGAACGCTGCATTTTTTGTTGACAAAATAATGAAATAAATAAACAACATTTGTTGGCAAAATATATTTTTTAAATAAACAAATTTGTTTTTTATATATATATTTTTATTATATTTTTTTTTTATTTTTTTATAATTTTTTTCATAGTATTATTTTGTTTTTTTTTTTTTATTTGCGAATTATGTTGGAAGCAGCTAAAAGATTGTGAAGTGATCAAAGCAAACGCATGCGACAGCAACTTTGGGGGCAGACGCGCTGTCTGCTGTGTTAACATTGTGATAATTCTTAGACTCTGTTAAATTAACAGCATGCTGTTAACACACACACACACACATATATATTTATATATATATATACTATGTTAGAATGTGCATATGTTTGTGTATATATGTGTGTATGCATGTGCGAGGTTTGTCTGTCTATGCTGCTATTTGTGTAGAATGTAAATGAATTCTTTGTGAGTGTAATTTCTAAATTCGATTCAACACACACACATGCATACATAGACAGGTACACCCACAAGGCATTGCCCATACATGCAATGCATTGTCTGTTCATTGTTGTTGGTTTTTTTTTGTTTTGTTTTTTTTTATCAACCCACACACACACGCACATTCATAAGCGTATTTTTTTTTTGTTATTTATTGCTTATTATTAACAATTTTTTTTTTGTTTTCCTTTTTTGCCTGTGACTGTCAAATATTTTTTTATTGCTGTGTATCTCTTCCTAAGCCCTCAGTCTTTCTCTCTACCTCTTGCTATCTCTTTTGCACTTTTGTTATTAGTTCAATTTCTTTGTTTCATATGTTTCCCATTGGCATTGTTTGTATTTTGTTTTCTTGTTGTTGCTGTGTTTTCCGCATCCTAACGGTCAGCAACCTTTTTGATTTCGTTCTTTTTTTTTTACCGACTGCCACGCCCATTGACTTTGACCGTTTACCTTCTTTTGGCTAATTTTGTTCAGACACTTAAAAATACCTTTTGACGCTTAACTACCCCCACACGCTTAACCCGCCGATGAAACTGAAAAACGCGTTATTAAACTGTGTTAAGTGCACAAAATGCTGACGTTCAACGTTATTAGCCAAAAATCCACATTTAATACAGCTTCTACAGCTAACACCTCCCACCACCCACCACCCATTACTCATCACCCACCTCTCACTTTTAAACTGTCATCTGAATATAATCCCACACCCAAAGCACCCAATACTGGAGCATCCATCCAACATTATGACGTCGTCTTATGGGTCGATTTATAATGAAAAGTTGTTGCCCCTTTTCTTTATTTTTTTTTTGTTTTTTGGTTTTTTTCCTGTTGCATTTTTATTTATAAAATTTTGCCAAAAAATGAAATATTTTGTTTTTTTTTGTATTTATAAAACGAAAATTTGCTGTGTAATTTTTAAACAACTTACAAAAGACGTAAGTGAATTTCATTCTGATTTGATTTATATTTATTTGATTCTCTGTCTCTGATCTTATTGCGGCCGGTTTATATCATTCCAATACAAAATGTGACGTACTTCAAAATGGTAAATAAAACTCATTTCCAATTGACGTTGTCTCTTTGAATTTCCTTTTGATCTGCGCTTCATTTTGCATACATACAGTATGTACAGTTAGATTTTTGGATTTAGGCTATTGACACTATGCTTCCTCTTTTTAGAATAAGCTTTATGCTTAAAGCTTTTCATGCTGTGCTTTACCAGCATTTCTTGTGGCTTGACCAGACGCCCACGTGTTGACATTCGTGTGGGCTATTTCTTTATTTAACTTTAACTTCCGCTACATTCACTATGAAAAGCTTTAATGAAGCTTAAACTCGACTAATCTATACTCTGTAATTGGTAGGTAGTCTATGTGGTATAAAAAGGTTTCTTTGTAGACAATTTTATAAGCAACTGGCATATACCTTAATGAATGTAACTATTCGAGATGTCTAGAATAAAACTAATTGACATTATCTTACTGTGATCTGATCTATCTTTATATATATCCTTTAGTTAATCAATTGATCAAATATTATACTATCAGTCAGTTATAGCTTAAATTTGTATTATTTATAGGGTATATATCAGCGTTTCTTAAAAGTTTCTTCCGTATACGTTTACGCGGTTGAAATCGCGTTCTGATGCATAGTGAATGGCGATCCATAAAAAGAATTTGCACAGTATATAGTCGTAACACGGCATTGGCCGACATCTTGAATCGGTATTATATATATATATATATATATATATATATATATACATATATACAATTTTTTTTTGGGGTTTGTAATGTGCTTTTGTGATGTAACATGTGGTGATGTTTTAAAAAAAGATCCAATTAAGCGTGCATTTTTGCTGTCGGGATTCACACAGAGAGAAAGAGTAAAAGCGACAAAGAGAGAGACGGAGAGAGAAATTGCTTTTAAGACTTTTACGAGCTAACGAAAATAAAAAGCTAAATGTAAATTTAGAATCCATAAAGTTCATAATATATTTTAACAGATGTTTATATACCCAAATACAAAGAGATCATATGTAGGTCCTTTGTGATTTACAAAATATTTTTTTTGTTTTTGTTTCAGGAAGGAAAGCGAAATAAAATCTTTCAGAGAAATGTGTGTTTATGGTGCGAGTGATGCTTCTTTTAGCAGAACAAAAAGTATAGAAGATATTTAGATATTGTATAGGTTATATGGATAACATTGTATAGCATTAAATACTATCTTCTCAGGCAAATAGATAACACAATAAAGTTGTAGGATATGGATAGATAGAATATGGATAGGATATGGATATGATATGAATAGGATATGGATAGGATATGGATAGGATATGGATAGGATATGGATAGGATATGGATAGGATATGGATAGGATATGGATAGGATATGGAAGGATATGGATAGGATATGGATAGGATATGGATAGGATATGGATAGGATATGGATAGGATATGGATAGGATATGGATAGGATATGGATAGGATATGGATAGGATATGGATAGGATATGGATAGGATATGGATAGGATATGGATAGGATATGGATAGGATATGGATAGGATATGGATAGGATATGGATAGGATATGGATAGGATATGGATAGGATATGGATAGGATATGGATAGGATATGGATAGGATATGGATAGGATATGGATAGGATATGGATAGGATATGGATAGGATATGGATAGGATATGGATAGGATATGGATAGGATATGGATAGGATATGGATAGGATATGGATAGGATATGGATAGGATATGGATAGGATATGGATAGGATATGGATAGGATATGGATAGGATATGGATAGGATATGGATAGGATATGGATAGGATATGGATAGGATATGGATAGGATATGGATAGGATATGGATAGGATATGGATAGGATATGGATAGGATATGGATAGGATATGGATAGGATATGGATAGGATATGGATAGGATATGGATAGGATATGGATAGGATATGGATAGGATATGGATAGGATATGGATAGGATATGGATAGGATATGGATAGGATATGGATAGGATATGGATAGGATATGGATAGGATATGGATAGGATATGGATAGGATATGGATAGGATATGGATAGGATATGGATAGGATATGGATAGGATATGGATAGGATATGGATAGGATATGGATAGGATATGGATAGGATATGGATAGGATATGGATAGGATATGGATAGGATATGGATGGGATATGGATAGGATATGGATGGGATATGGATAGGATATGGATAGGATATGGATGGGATATGGATGGAATAAAGTAAGGATTACTAAAAGTTACGGTTTTTATACCTTTAACGAGTAAATCCCGCAACACATTTCTTTGACCTTTGATTAAATTTCGTAACGCAATTGCAATTAGTTTTATAATTAATTAAAGCTTAGAGCGCAACACAATAAATATTTAACAATTAATTGTGTTAATTTGTTAATTACAGTTTACATACTTTCTTCTCAACTTGTGTGAGACATTCTCCACTTGTAGCTGTAGCTGTAGCTGTAGCTGTAGCTGTAGTCGAGTCTTTTGTAGATTCTAAACAATTTGTAGCGTGTAGAATCAAAACTGACAAAAATCAATTAAAATTGTTCAATTTGTTTTTTGTTTTTGTTTTTTTTTTTCTGTTTACTTTTTGCTTTGCTGTGTGTGTTGGCGTGTTGGATAATGGCTCGACTAACGTAAACAACAACACCTCTAACCTCTGATTAAACCCTTACCCCTTTACACCGTACTGCCCATCGGCTTCTATACCAATCCATTAGCTCCTAGCTTGTTTCTAAGATTGTCACTGTTCGAGTGTTTACAATAATTTATTTATTTTTTTTTATTTTTCTGTTTTAATTCTATTAAGACAAGCCTACGAAATGCTTTATAAATTATGCCGTGCACGTTAACTGATTCTAGAGCCGTAAAATTGTATTGCCCTTGCCCCCTTACCGCTTACCACTTACCCCTTACATATTGGATATATCTTCATATAAGCACTTAATGTATCTGACAATTGAAATCTGTATCTGTAGCTCAAAGCTACTATAAAGACACATTAATTGTTTTATTTAAATGCAGCCACCCGAACTTACCCCCTTCCTCTCTCTCTATCTCTCTCTCTCTCTTTTTCTTTGTGTATGTATGTGTGTGTGTGTTTAATTGTGCTGTGCGTGTCATCAGTCACATATACCAGCCATAAACGTTCTGTGAACACATACTGACATCCTGATCAGGTACTTGATTCTTTAGGTTAATATATTTATATATATATATATATATATATATATATATTGAGACACTTGAGTATTTATCACCTATTAACTTGGCCCATTTCTCTATATTTTTGCCATGATAATACACAGTTCTACTTACGCTTTATAATATTTACTATATGCTTAAGTAATATTTGCATATTTTATTTTATTGTTTTTTTTCTTCCTTTTTTGTGTAATTCCCCCATTGAGTGGGGGGGGGGAGAACATATAGTTGATGGATACACATCGATCATGCTCTAATTTGCAGCTTGTTAAAGTGTCTACTACTCAACTGAGATCTGACGCGATAATTTCGTTGTAGGTTAGTTAAGGTGCTTTACATACTTTGCCAAGTGATATAACGGTTAATAATGTTAATCTTATTATATTTAAATTGTTGAGTTTTGCTTAGAAAAATATGTTCAAAACACGTGAGTGAAAAAGTTAGTGAAATACTAAAAAACTAAGTTTCCATCTTTAGTGAAACTTCCTCTTTATAATGTTCTACAGATTATCATTTTAAAATCATTTATGTCTGAGACAAAACTTTCCTTAGGTATTTTTAAATTATTTTCGAAATATTTTTTTTATGAAATTCTAAAATTTTTTTGCAATCTGCCTGAAGTTACATCCATTTTTCATTAAAAATTTATTTGGAATCGAGGTCTATAAATCTTTGAAGCTTCTTTAAATTTGAAGTGTAGCTTTTTTAGAATGTACATATTTTTAAAGTATTTATAATTCCTTTAAAATTGTTCAATTTAAAAAATAATAGACACTATTTTAATTAATTATTTTTAATTTTTTTTATTTCAAGCACCTCTCAATTTTTTTTAATATTTAAAAATTTTTTTTTTAAATTTTTCATTGCATTTTAAATTAAACTTAAATTTTCCTGAAACGTAAGTTAAGATTTTCAAAATAAAATATATATGTGTAAAACATATTTACAACTATTTTGGGCGTTTCTTTATAACCTTAAACAAAACTTATCTTTTACTTCTCTTTAAATTTTTGTCAAGCTTCTTTAAAATTAAATTGAATCTTATATTGAACGTTTCCCAAATTAGTTTCATTCTTTGCTGCAATATTATTCAGAGTTTTTATTTGTAAACTTCTGGATCAAAACTTATTTAAAATATTCCTTACTCTATTTTAAATCTTCCTAAAACTTTTCCAAGTTTTTCTTAATATACTATTTTTACAAACTTTTTTTTTAAAGTTGCTCAAAAGTTCTCATTGAAATTTCCTGAAAATCAAAAGCTATTTGTGAAGTTGTTTAGTAATTTACTGAAAACTTATTAACTAACTATTTCACCTTCCCTTTACATACTAATTGTTAAACTAATGTTAAGTAATTTTTGAACAGATTTCAATTTTGAAACTGTCATTTGCATCGATTGATGTCAGTTTTGTACTTAAATCTTGAAATATGTTTCCCCTCGGTAAATTAGAAATCCGATGCGAGCACACGAACTCAACTACAGTTATATGAGAAACTATATAAATACATATATATTTATATATATGTAGATATATATATATATATATATATATATATATATATAAATTGTATCCTAAATGGCTCGGCCACACGATTTAAAGTACAAGGCACGAACGTGCGGCTTACCGCAAATAGAGGTAAGAAAAACATAAAGAAAAAGCATGAGAGAACGCTGTAATCGGGTGTAAATGACTACTAGAAAACCTTAACTCCAGTTTATGTTTGGAAAATCACAAAATACACACGCACACACATGCATGCCGCAGTTTTTAATGCACTTTAAGCTGCTGTCTGCTGCGGGAAGCCCCCGCGCTTCAATTTAAAAAAGTTCCCCATGAAAAACTTTTTAGTTTATTATGCAATCTATATAAAATTTACAGTAAAGATCGAAAATAGTCTATAATTTTATTATATGAATGTTAATTCTTCATTAGTTTACATATAAGGCAATATTCCCTATGTCTTTCTATTACTAGTTATACTTGCTGACAAACAAGCGCTCATCTACAGTGATAGAAGGTTAAATCGAAGTGTTTAGTGATGCTGAACCAGAATATATATATAAGAATTCGTTTTAGATGTGTGCTGCTGTGTGTTATACACACTTGCACAAATCAATTAATCCCCTGTTAAAAATTTTTAGGTTAAGGCAATCAAAAGATGTTGACTGAGTCGAGCTGAAGGTGCAAACTGGCAGCATAATTATATATATATATAGATATATATATATATATATATATATGTGATATACAGGTAGAAATCGTTTAAATTAATACGAAAAAGTAGAGAGAAATAAAAAACGTGCAATCATTGGCGAAAGGTTGTCCTTCACATAGAATAATCAAATCATAATATAAAATTCTCTATAACCCGGTAGTAAATAGTGCAAAGAGAAAGCAAAATTGAGGAGAAGAAGAAAATTAATAATAATAATAATAACAAAAAAACTATATATTATTTTAAAGCAATTATTTTATGCTGCTTGGCAACAATATTTAAGTTAATATTGTAATGCGTCTTGACCTGGTTTACATTCACCTGTTGCCAATCAATACAACAATTCTCATTGTGCATGTGAACCCCAAAAAGTAATGTAAAGCCTAAAGTGTTACAAAATATAAATAAATTCTACATAAAACTAGTTAGAACATGAATGATTAATAATAATAATAGTAATAATATAATAGTAATAGTAGTTAAAAGAGATATAAAAGTTTGTTTATTTTTAAATGAGTAAAACGCTTGTAATTCAAGGCAAAATAATAAAAGTTACAAAATGTATACAAAAATAATTCTACGTAATTTCCAAAAAAAGAATTTTTTGTCTAACGCAACTATTGATCAGCTGACTTGACAAATTACAGTACATATATATAATATTATTTATATATATAGATATATATATGAGTATATATATAGGTTGTCATATATCGTACGTCATCTATTACTAAACTGCTGACTAACTTTGCCCTTTGTGCCAACAGTTCTACCTACAAATTATTATTATACAACACGTGCGAATGCATAATATGCATATATATTATGTATAACAGTTGCTTTTATATAGTGTATAAACTAGTCGTATATTTATCCGCTGTCACTTAATATGATTCATTTAGTTAATAGTCATTGATTGAGTCATAATTATTATGCTTAATGTTTATGTAAATATGATTCATATATTGTCATTGTTAGCTTACATGATTTGTTTGTAATTTTTATAATCTGTTATAATCTGTTATAATCCAAAGCTGTCATTGAAGTATTTCATTTTATGGCATTTTTGCTAGCTTTGATCTACTCTAATAAACTATCAGTCTGTTTCTCTCTCAGGGTGTGTGAGTTACAATCTGTTATAAACTGTTATAATTATAATTTTAAATTTTAATTTATAATTTAAAACGACAGTTTTCTCAGCCTTCTTTACTCTAATTACGTCAAGTTTCATTCTTTCTCTTGTGTTTTGTTAGCTTACCTTCTTAAGCCATAATTTACTACAAATTGTTATACTTTATATCTGTTATAATTTAATAATTATTAAACCTCATTTTTCCCAGTGCTGCCACATGTAACTAGACATAAAGATTTTTTCTTATGGACATGTCAGTGCTTTTAATTACTGTTATAAACTGTTATAATATGTTATACTCTTACAACATTTCTTGCTGTTTTCATATATATCGAATTCCCTTTTCACTGCTGTGTGATTAATAGCATCTTACATTTAAGAAATTGTTATAATCTGTCATAAACTGGTATAATCTGTCATAATCTATTATAAACCCAATTTTAATATGATCTTTATTTATCACTTGCACTTTGTGTTCACTTCGCTTAACTGCAAAACTCTTCTAGTTTTGCTTTTCTTTTGTTTGCATTGGTTCTTCTTCTGCATATATATTTGTAATTTTATCTCAATTTGCGTCACTTCAGTTTTCGATAAACCTTGAACTTAACTGTCGATTGTTACGACCCGGTTGTCAACAACTGGCTAATAACCTCAAATCGCGAGCTACCCAAAGGCGCCTCAATGCTATTGAGTCCCACTGAACAACGTACCTACAGAGTCTACTCAGATAGCATATATATATATATATATATATATATATAAAGAGACATATCCATAAACAATAAACATTAAATGGGAATGTGCATAAAAAATGAGAAACAATATGAGAATCGAAATGGGAATGGAAATTATAACTGGGAATCGGAGAACAATCTGAGAACTCTGACGATTGGGGCAAAATCGAATACGTCGCATAGTTTCGCGCTTCGCATATTAAATGTTACCATTTGCGCACAACACGAAATGTTATTAACAATAAATTATGTTTATTTTATTTTATATATATATATATATTATATATATATATATGTGAACATTTTGTGCTGCTTCTTGTTGCTGTGGTTGTCTGTTTGTTGTAGTTTTTAGTTGTTGTCGCTCGTCGTGCCCAAAAACGCTCATTGAGATTTCTTTTTTTTTATAGTAATTGTTATTATTATTTTTTTTATTATTATTGCTAATTTTAATGTTATTTTTTGTTGCTGTTTTTGTTGTTGTAGCGTCTGTTTTCGTATGGCTTTTTTTTTTTTTTTGGGCCAGGGTAAGGTCATTAGTTGAAGTTGCTAGACTCTCTTGTATCTCAATAAAACTCCAGCTACTTGGAATCGTTTTGCTATGTAAATGAAAAACTTTTATAAAAATGCAATTGTAATGAAAATTTTATTATTTACAATATTAATTTATTTTATAGTATATAACTGCCTCATAAACTAAAGATATTAAAAGACTTGTTTTCATTATTCATTTGTCTTCCTCTTTTAATGAGCTGTAACTTTACATAGTTATAAACTAAAAGTTGTTTTTCCTTTCATTTAATATATGTATTAAATATATATGAAAAGTAACTGATTAATTTTTATGTGTTTGTTTATTTTCTTTATTTATTTATTTTTTTCGTTTTGTGTTTATTACTTTGAAACGATTCTAATGAAATTTGATGATGAGGTGTTTCGCCATCAAATGGTTTGTCATCGTCAACCGAAACTGAAACCCAAAGGCGTTCAATCTTTATTTTTTTTGTTGTTTTAGTCTTGGTTCCTTCCACGCGGTTGCCAGTTGCTAATTCCATCCTACGTCTACACCCCTTCATTCCTGAATCTTTGGTATGGCCAATAGTGTTGGTGTTGGTGTTGGTTTGGTATTTGTACGGTTGCTGGCGCTGGCGCACGTCGTCACAAGATCTGAAAAATACACAAAAAAAAAGGGAAAAAAAAATAAAGAAAACAATTTATTCGAGGCACGTTCGCCTCTGACGTCTGCGCATGCGCCATAGAAGTGTTACTTGGCTCGCACACTATCTCTCTCTCTTGCTCTCTCTCTCTCCCTCTGTCAGTCCAATATCCCTGCTCTTTCTGTGCCTGGCATAGCCGTTTTGTTATTGTTTACAATCAAGAAAGACCCAAAGAAACGACATAACAAAAATTGCTCAAATATATAAATTATACCCTATTTAAGTTACTGAAAGGTAGATACCCTATGAAAGATTATCTACAAAAGATATTATATAAATAATACACTACAAAAGATATACTATAAAAGATTTTCTATATAAGATACTTAGAAATTGTAACGACTGTATTCATACCCTGTAATTGATATCTTACAAAACTCTTCCAGGAAAGATATCCCGGTAAATATAGCTTATGACGGATACTCTAAGAAAGGTTATATTTTAAAGACACCCTATAAAAGGTACTCTATAAAAAATAATCTATAAATTATACCCTACAAAAGATAGCCTACATTAGAAACTCAGAAATTGTTCTCGCAGAAATGATACCCTACAATTGAAACCTTTGAAGAGATACTCCTGTAAAGATATCTAGTAAAAGATAGCTTACGTAAGATATTATGAAAGGTACCTTACAAAAGATTCTCTACAGAAATTAATCTATAAAAGTTACTCTACGTTAAGATACCCTAGAAATGTTACGCTACGAAAAACACCCTTTAAATGAAACCCTAACAAGAATACTCCACGAAAGAAAGTATCTTTAAGAGAGATATCCTAGTGATGATACTCTAGGAATAATATACTACCAGAATAAACACACCACGTGATTTTTGGCAAGGGATATCTGTTCGTAGATACCCTGTGCATGATAGCTTCTGAATGAAACCCTAGAAGGATACACTATGAGTGATAGCCTAGGACTGATAGCCTGGGAGTGATAGCCTAGGAGTGATGCACTAGGAGTGTTTTCCTTAAAATATTATTCTACAAATGATACACTACGTATAATATCGTAAGAGAGATACCTAGCGAAAGATACCCCATTTTAGACATTTTATTGCTTTAGTTACAGGGTATACGTAATGCCCGCATTTTTATTTGGTTTCAGTTTCATTTCCGGTAGCGGTTACCTGACTTGACGCTTACACGCTCTGTTATACCATCCACCTTATGACCGTAGCGTGTTGTATATATGTGTGTGTATACACATATATATGCATGTATGTGTGTATGTACATATATGTACATAAAGGCGAATTCGGGTTCTGATTCATCTGTCTCAAACTTAGCAAGAGGAGCGCGTAGCATTCAAATAGCCGCTAACTAAAAACTGTTTAAAATTGTCACGAATGTAATTCAATTAAAATAACTTAGTCACCGGCAAAAGTTGAAGTCTCTTCCTCTTCATTCCACCCCCCCCCCCCCCTCAATTTTGTCTCCTTGCACGTTGCCCGCTGTGCGCTGCCCACTGCCCACTCCATCAATCGTTTCACCTTCGTTGCCTTTACCGTCATTGCCCTATTCACTTCCCATTATGATTCTTTTCTAAGTACGACATTTTTTTTTCTTGCTCTCCTTCCTATTCATCAGTTTTCATCCGAACTATGTCTTCCCCTCTAAGCTTTGCGCTGTCTCTCAACTTGCCTCGCAACACATTTATCTCTAAGCTTACATTTTCCTCTTCATTTCTCACTTTTGCTTCCACTTTGCTCTGGTTTTGTTTTCCATTTACATTTTGTACATTTCCCCTCTATCTTCTACTGCACTTCACTTTCCATCTAAATCTGCAATTGCTGTCTTTTTCTCTTCACCTTCACTTGGCTCATACAATTCCTCTTAAACCTCACCTTTCCACCACCCAAACTGCATCTACAATTACTTTTCCGTCTTCATTTTACACTTTGCTTTATACATCCCTCTCCAACTCTTGCTTTTCACCTTCACCTTTACCCGACTCACTCCCCTTTGGCACAACATTTACTTCTCGGCCAACGTTGGCGCCAATGTAAAAGTAAAAGTGCCGTTGTATTAGATGATGGACAACTTTCAAACGGTTCTTGATCATATAAAGCTTTCACGTGTTATGCGCATTACTTTGTGGTCTTGTGATCTGGCCTAGAGCTGGGCGTGCCTCGTGAAATAAGCACGCACGAAGTAAATACAATAGGACAAAGGATTTCTCAAGTATTTATATAACATTTGGAATAGTACAGTAAAAACTCTATTCGGTGTACAAATGTTGTGTTGTTCAAGTGATAAAATGTTATTCCTTTTTTTCTTTTTTAATATTCATTGTGAACTTGCAATCAACAAATGAAGCACAGTAAAACTAACAAGTAGCAACTGTTGCTACAATGTTAATTAAAGTAGGAGGAATATTAATAATTGCAAATATAAATATTGACGGCAACGCCCACCCACAAATGAGGCGGCAGCGACTGTGATAATATAATGTTGACATGTTATGACCAAGATTAAGACAAGTTAAAGCTTAAGCTTATGAATCTTTTAATAATCCCGCATACTTCATGCGTCTCTTGTCTCATACGTTTGTCACTTGTCATGGATTCGTTTGGATTGGGTTGGGTTGGGTTGGGTTGAGTTGACTTGACTTGAGTTGACTTGACTTGGGTTGACTTGAGGCTGGCGCTTGTGCATTTAAAACAAAAAGCGACGCACTCAGTCAAGCAACATTCATTCATTCACGAGCAAACGATCTGAGCGCTTAGAACAGAGCGGCAGAGCGCCAAGCAGTAACTGAACAAAAAGCAGCAATACAAAATAAGCAAAAGAAAATATACTTAAACCAAAAAAAAAGAGCAAATAACAACGAGTCAAGAACAACAACTTAACAACTCAACACGACGACATCAACAACGGCAGCAGCGAAAACGAAGCAGCGGCAGCAGCAGTAGCAGCAGCGCATACGAAGCAGTTTCAGACTTGAGCAAAAAGCTTAACACTTGGCTGCTGGAGCTTCATTCTCGAGTTGCGGCTCGACGGTGTAACAACGCGACGGAAGTGTTAAAAAAAAAAGAAAAAACAAAATAAATAAAAGTTTATTGTAGTAGTAGAAGCAGAAGTAGTAGTTGAACGCGCGCAATTCAAGCAGTGCAAGCAGACAATTATATAGCAAACAGTCAGCAAGCAGTCCAAGTGCGTGGGCGATATACGAATACGTTACGTTACATTCATTTAATATTTTAATATATATATATATATTATATATTTATATATATTATTAATATAATTATTGACAATATTTTTTAATCGAAACTAAATCGATTTAAAATTTTTATTGTTATATCGCGCGATAATTTATTATGCCTTCAGCTGCATTTGTATTTGAGCATTTGATTGCGGCACAAAGGCGACTGGACGACGCAGCTATAAAGTTGGCAACGAAGACAGCAGCAGCAGCAGCAACATCGCCAACAACAGCAACAGCAACAGCAACCACTAAAGTGGCTAAGGAAAAGAAATTTTTCACAATTTTCAAGAAAATTGTGCAATAAATTAAAAAAACAAAAACAAAAATAAAAAACAGTATTAAACAAATGAAAAAAACGCATACAAAATAATTGTTTCTAATTATTTGAATTCAATACACAACAGCAATTGTTGCATAACCATAAGAACCTTAAAAAAAAAAACAAAAATTCACTCTTTATGCAACTGTGCAACAAGTTTTTTTGTCTCCTTTTTTTTATTGTTTATTTGTTGTAAAGAAATAAAAAAGAAAAACAACAAGTGTTGAGAAAGTCAATGCGGAAAATTTTGCTAGAAAGTGTACCGGGTGTTAGCAATTAAACAAACAAAGCAAAAGTGCAACAATATCAGCAACAAGCAACAAGCAACAAGCAACAAACAACAAACAACAAACAACTAGCAAAATGCTCTTCAATAAGTGCCTTGAGAAATTGTCCAGTTCGCTGGGCAATGTTGTTAATAATAAATTGCAAGAGAAGCAGGTCTATAACAATAACAGTAATAGCAATAACAACAACAGCAACAACAACAACAACAATAACAGCAATAACAACAACAATGTGTATAACAAACAACGTAACTTTGAATACGAACGGGCTATACAAGCGCATTACGGAAATGGCAGGACGCGCAGCAACCAGTCAACAAAATCCAAGACAGGTAAAAGCCAAAAGACAAAAGCTCAAACAGCAGCAGCAGCAGCAGCAGCAGCATCAACAACAACAGCCACTGCAACAGAAACAACAACAGCAACCACAACCACCACAACATATACAACAAATGAGGATCGTCAATCCAAAAGTTGCATGAGCAACGATGAGCTGGCAATGATCATTCGAGGCGTTGCTCATAGCAAGAAGAACAACAGCAACAGCAACAGCAACAGCAACAACAATAAGGATTATTTATACAGAGCAAACAGACGCCGACCAAATTCAAATTCAACAGCATCCTCAAGCAGCTCCTCAACAGAGTCATTGCACCTGCAACTAACCTCACCCAGAGGCAGCAATAGCAGTGCAAGCAGTGGCAGCAGCGGCTGTAGCACAACAAGCTATAGCAGTAATAATGAACCCGCCTATACCGCCACATCCTCCTATCCCGTTACGCCCACATCATGGTCATCAACACCACCAAATTTTGTACAAAATAAATTTGGTGGCTCAAATGGCACACTGGCGCTCCTAGCGGACATGCGTGTACAACTACATGGCTTCACGTAAGTCTAAGCGTTTTAAAACGCACAAAATACTCAATTAGGCGCGTTTTAAAACGCGCAAAACATCAGAATTGGGCGCGTTTAAAAACGCGCGCCACATATTCAACTTCTGCCGAAAATTTCTAAGCGGCGCGTGCGCAATACAAATTGTGACAAAATTGCTAGTAGTATTAGTAGCATGTTGTTGTTGTCTTGCCATTAACAGCAATCTAATGAGCAACAACAACAACAACAGCAACAATTATAGCAACAACAGCAAAAACTGTCATGTGCCTCAAATTGCCACGCAAATGAGTAAACATTTAAGTTAAACAACAGAGTCAGAATCAGAGTCAGAGTCGGAGGCAGCAACAGGCCAGGCAATTTGAGAGTAAGGCTAGTGACATTCTAATAGAATGACATATGACAGATATTAACAGCTATACACACACATATATATATATATATATACACCTCTATATATATACATATACTTATATTTATTTATATGGTCAATAAGGGGTAAACAAACGCCTGCACACGAATTGATTTTCTTTTTTTTTTTTTTTTTTCATTTTATTGTTTACGTTTATGATCGTCTTTTGTTGTAGTTGTTATTCTTGCTGTTGGCCAAGAAGAGCAACAATTTAAATTAGTTCTGTGAATACTCTAACCAAGTTCTACTTCTTATATATATATATCCATATATATAAGAACTGTAGTTGAACCTGCTTAAGCCTGCCTTTAACAGACAATGCTTGTGGCACCAAATTGAAATGAAAGTAATATAGAATACTTTCTCTCTCTTTCTCTCTCATATAGTAGTCTATATGTTAGTCTAAGTCTATATCTGCTTATTATTATTAGTTCTTTCTATTAGCTATTTGTCATAATTTTTTATATTTTTTTTTTTATTGATTTTTGCATTTAGTGCCACAAATTGTAAATTGCAAATTGAAAATTACGACACAAAATTTCTAATGAAATTATTTACGCCATTTAGCGTATTAAATTCTTTAATATCATAAATATGTCTAACTAACTATATACATATTGTCCAAAATCACGTATACCTGGAAATCTATATATATATATATATAAAGTTACAGATAGCTGCTATGTCATCCTGTTGTGCTATCAAAAGCGTTTGCTTTACTTATCACCTCATTTTTTTTCTTGCTTTATTTGCTTCTTCATTCCACAGATTCTTCGCAGAATTGCTTGCTTTCATAACAGTCAACTTTATATCTAGATCTTTATATATATATATTTCTGTAGGTTGATAAATAAAATGATTAATTTTCATTAAATATATATATATATAGAACAGATCGTGTAGTATTAATGATTAATATTGTAGATCCTACAAAGTATATCATACAGTAGATAAGTTTGAGTAAAGCTTATTTCATATAGATCATTTAGTATAGATCATATAGAAAATGTATATTACAGATCGCATAGCGCAGATCTTATAGTTTATATTATAAAGTATATAGATATAGTATAGTATAGTTTGTAGAGTAAAGATTGTATCGTTTTATATAGATCGTATCACATGAAGTGTTGATCTTATAATAAAGATCGTATGCTATATATGGTAAAGATCGTTAAAATAGAATATATCTTAATCTTGAAATCTATTTTGAATTATTTTGATATTATAGATAAGTTTGTTAGATATTGATCATGGCATATATATAGTTTCAAACCTATATAGAACATTATGGATCGCTGCAGAAGACGGAAGATTCTGTAATACAAATTTGCTTGATCTACAATAGATTATGTACTATAGTTGGTATATATTAAGAGGATTATATAATATTGATTTTATAGTATCAATTGTATAATTTATATATCACTTGATCAGCTGGTTAAAATATATATCTAAGATCAATTGAAAACGATCAAAATATTGATCTCTTATATATCTTTTATATACTTCCATGCTTAAGTTTGTATTCATGCTTGTTATAAGTATATTTTAGGCTTTTAAATTTCTATATTTTAAATTCAATTTATAACTTAAAATGCTCAATTGGTTTTGGCATATCAATTCATTAATATTATGCAATTTTATAATGTCATCTTCATGGTTAGATCTAAAACATTTCCGCACTCTCCTCCGTATTTGATTTGATAGATGATTGTTGGTTTTTTTTTCAGTAGTATTTACCGTTAGTGTTGCGTCCCAATTATCTATCAACCACCCACAAATAGTACTTACCCGCTTTCTCTCCACTTCACCCCTTTGCCTCGCACACACACACACACACACACACGCACAACAGTTAACAAACGACATTTGTTGGCGCTTTATTGCTCGTTTTCCTTGACAGCTTCAAGTGCAGCCTGTCAAATGTAAATTGTTTTGCATTTTGCATTTAGAATTTTTGCATTTCGCATTTAGCATTTTGCATTTTGCTAACTAACTTCTCGCATTTTTAATGGTGTTTTCTTTATTTATTTATTTTGCTTTTTTTATTCTCCTATTTTGTTTTGTTTTTTTTTTTTTGCGTTACTTTTGAACGTTTTGTTTTCTTTGCATATTTCCGTTTAATGCGTTGCACAACAACATTTGATTGTTGCTTTTGCTTCAGTTTTTCAATTTTTTGTTTTGTTTTTGTATTGATTTTGCTGCTTTTATTATTATTATCATTATTATTATTAGTTTTATTATTGACTTTGCTTATATAAACAAATGTGGCACTCCGTTCTTTTTGCTCAACTCTTCAGATCTCGTGATTAACTCTTATATACTTATACCTATACAATATATATATATATATATATATATATTAGCAATTATGAGCTCAACCAGAGAACGCAATAAGCAATTACCTTCAATTGCAGGCAAATTCATGCCACATCATTCCCACTCAGGTCATACACCAGTCTGAACTCTACACTCTTCAGTCTATACACCACAGTCTACATTATATTGTATACTTTTATACTCTACACTATATTCATATACACTCTTCAATATTTTTTCTATTCTATTCATTAGTGTCTATACTCTATACAATTCTATATACTATCGATTCAAGACACTACACTTTAGACTCTACTCTATACACTACTGTCAATATTCTGCACTCTACACTATACAGTATACCCGCTAGTTTAGTATCTAGTTTTTGCAGTTAACACTCTATACTTGACAGTATTCTATGACTACACTGTATACTCCAATAATACACTAAAAGTGTAAAAGTGCTTTACACTACTCTACACTATACTAAACTACACTGCGCTAGAGTACTGTACTATTCTACACTACTCTTCAGTTCTCTACACTACTGAACAATACTCTACGCTACTCTACTAAACACTTTTTTATATACTATAAACTGCACTTTCAATTATACTGTTTACTCTCTTCTCTAGTCCTTAGTCTCTACAGAGTAAGCTCTACATTCTACAGTCTTCCCTATCCTATAAACTCTACACTGTACTGTATACCCTACACTTTTCTGCATACTCTACATTTTAGTCTCTGCATTTCAAGCTCTTCAGTCTATACTTCCGATCTACACTCCACACTATAGTGTTTACTTTATACTCTTGTCACTAGTGTCTACACTGTACACTATACACTCTATACTCTATACGCACTACAGTCAACTCTACACTCTATAATCTATACTCTATTATCTACATTCTACAATCTACACTCTATCTTAGTGACTAGTATTTACAGTCTTAACTCCCTATTATACCCTATATTTTCCACTCTTGCCTCTACACTATATACAATAGTATACTATATACTCTATAATTTATAGTCCACACTCTTTTCTCTATACTCTACAACGTACAGCTTACCGTCTCCAGCTTAAAGTTGTTAATTTTTATATCTTAAACCGCTTCGTTGGCTGCTTTAAAGGTTTGGCACACACACAGAAATTTTGTCAACTTTGTGACAAAAGTTAATTTATACGTTATACATAATTATTATATATGTATGTGTATATATATGTTAATACATACCCATACATGTGTATGTAAATATATATATATATGATTATATAAGTATATTGCCTACCTACATCGGGTTCTATATTGTTCATTGACCTTTTTTGGTGGCTGTTGCTGAAACGTCACATTCAGGTTCAGATTTAAATTTTGAAATGATTTTTCATACAATTTGCTTCCTGTGCGTAACTGTAATTACATATTAAATATATATAAATATATATTTATAAACAACTCACATGACTACATATATACCCTGTAAAAAATATTTTTGAAATTAATATTCAATAAAAATGAATATTATTATTTTTATAGCATTTTTTGCTGAATAAAATCAAAATTTGAAAATAATTCTATGCCTATAATGGAGCATAGCAGGTGCTATAAATTGCTATAAACTGCTATAATTTACTATGAATTCTGCTTATTAGAGACTTTTCTTGGTTTATTATAGCCCACAAAATAAAGTTATTATTATTATTTTTTTTTTAAATTTAATTTTATAATTAAAGCTGTTAATTTGAAAATTGTTTACTTCAAGTTAAATGCCTGTAATTGTCGCTCAAATTAAAATTAAACACATATGCCGTTACTTCAGGTCGTTTCGCTCCCACCAAGTGACCCCCATCGTAATACAAATAAAAATTAAAAAAAAAATATATATATAAATATAAAAAACTTAAAAAAAAAAGTTGCTAATTTTGTTGACTGTCGTCAATTGTGTTGAATCATTTTACACACAAAACAAAGATACAAAATAAAAAAAATAATAAAAACAAAATGATAAACAAAGTGCCAAAACAAAACAACAAAAGATGAAAACAAAGTTAAACAAGAACCAAAAGAGAATGCGCAATATGCGAAATTATGCATAGCCAATAGATATATATCGAACTATAACCATAGATATATAGCATACATATATCAAGCTCTATATGCAGCTCACTCGTTTCCTCTCTCTTGTTGTATCTGTAGAATCTGTTTAGAACTAGCAACACAATAGAGTTCATTCTTTTGCACAATATTCATTGAATATGTGTTAAAAGTGTGTAGTAATTTATTAACTACATCTACTATATATACATATATATATCCTGTATAGCAACAATCAACTTTTCTTACATCATTCAAAGTGTAAAATATTTTATTTATTTTATTTTGAATTTCACAACAAAATCAATAAGAAAGAATTCGATGTTTCAATCAGAAATTTTAATTTTTGTTATGATTCACTTGACAACAGAATAAATAAACTGAATATATATATTTCTAAATATATGGATATATAATATATATATATATATATATATATATGAGTATATAATAATGATCAAATGTGTCACATTGTTAATTACATTATTTACATTTTCAATGTGAAAATTGAACAACTTCATAAAACATACAAATCACTTTAGATCAAGTTTGTTATACAAACTTATTGTATATATAATGTAAATATATATATATTTATATATATATATATATATATGTATGTATAATTATGAATACATTTGGAGGTAGTTGTTATTGAACAATGTAACAAGCTATCGATAATAATAGAAAGAAAAATTGAAATCAACTAAAAAAATGAATATAAAAAAACTATCGACAAATTGAAAATGAATTCAATGACATTTCCGGTGCTAAAAATAACATTTAACATTAGACTGAAAAAAAAAAAAACGTATGGATAGCATAGAACGGACAATACGGATTCTTATCAAGTTATCAAGTCATATATTCCGGCTGATTTACCTTGAATATGTAACTATATAGTACATGATCAGGCATTGAGGCACTTGCCAACTTTGGCGATCAAATGTAAAATCAATTTATAACCATTATGGCGTTAACTATAAATAGCACTCATTGTATTATAAACTATATATAAATATATATATTTATATGTATATTTATATGTATGTATATATAGTACATATCGTAACATATACGGAAGATAAATCGATAAATAGTTAGACAGACACGTTGTATTGTTGCCGGGGCACAGCGGGTAGAGTGTTTTAGAGAGATTTATATACGACTTTATATAAAAATGTATATATTTAGTATATATGTATATATGTATATATATATGCTGCATACATAACGTATGAGTTAGATTGAATGTTTTATGATAACTATGACCCCAAGAAATAATAAACAAACAGCAAATGGCAGTTAAAATTGAAACCGGCTTAAGGACAACTAAATTCGATTGATTTGTATGTTTACCAATAGTTTTGCTCGATTTACGAGATGCCAGCGAACTTTAAGACTATATACAAATATATGTATGTTTGTATATATATATATATATATATATATAAATAACATTTAATTCTCAACTTAAAAACTATTTGAATTAAAATTCAAAGCAAGTTTTTTAAGTTAGTGTGATTTATGCAAAGTAGCAATAGAATTCAAACGAAATCGAAACTTCAGTCAACAACAGCGACAGATTTACACTATAAAAATTTAATTTAATATTAATACAACTAATTTTTAAAGAAAACATTAACTTATTTACATAGGTTTATATATATTTATATACATTATATATTTTATTAATATATATTAATATATTTATTTTTCATATTTTATTTCAATACAATTTTACAACACAATACAAAATTTAATTTTTTTTTTGTTGAACAACAATTAAAATTGTTTTCAGTAGAAAATTTCAACTAAATAAACAATTTCTTCTATATTTTAAATTATTTTAACTATTTCTGTTTAAATAATTAAATTTATTTAAATTTTGTACATCTTCATTTGAAATTATCAACTTTTTGTATGCTTTACATGGAGTTTGCACTGCAACTGCTTGGCTTTTGCCTTTTGCGTAGTACACTGCTTTTCAAGCAGTTCAAATTAATACAAGTAGCATTTAAAGTGTCGAAGTGAGTGGCAGTGTCGACACTGTAACAACTTTTACTGCATTTTGCTTTCTGTGTCAACTGTGCTCGTTTGATGTTATGCATATATATATATATATATGTATATACCTGTATATTGCCATATATCTATGACCAATTCAATATGTTGTCAATTTGTTCATGTCCAACTAGCCTAGCCTGCCCTGGCCAGGCGACAACGACAAAGCCTTATATGTTTGCCTATGAGCAGCAACACTAGCAACAACAACAACAGCAACAACAACAACAGCAACAACAACAACAGCAGCAACAACAACAACATCAAAATCAACTTACACTTTTACACAGGCCGTTTATGTCGTTACTGCTGCTTGTGCAGTTGTTGTTGTTGTTGCTGTTGCTTGCCTTGCATTTGTCTGTTTTCTTTGTGTTGTTGTTTTTTTTTTCTTATTATTTTTAGTGTTTTGTTTTTGTATTTGTTTGTGCTGTTGTTGCATTTTTGTGCTCGTATTCGCTGCGTTGCGTTGCATTGCAATTCGATTTGTATTCGTATACGTATTTGTATTCGTTTTCATTTACGTGTTCGTATTGGCTGGTTTCCTATACGTCGATTGTTGTTGCCATTGTCGGCATCATTTTAAAGCTTTATACCCATTAAAATATGAGTGAAAGAGTCTATAGACATGTATAAATATATAATTAATATATATAATTATAATATATATAAATATAATCAATTTCCCACTAAATTAATACACTTTGTTACAGTGCAAAAGAAGCAGTTTACCTGCTGCACTGCTTGACTCTAAAGCTAAGCTGTTTAGCAGTGCGCAGTGTAACAATTTTTGGCAATGATTTTTGAAGAGTTTATTAAGGTTGTTTTTTGTATAGATTCTAAAGGGTATGTTAGTAGTCATGCTATTGTTGTTGGTGTTAGAGTAAATGTTATTATTATTGCTGTCATTTAGCGCTTTTGTGCGCTTCTCATTCATCGCATGTGTGCAATTTGTGTGCAGTTCATAGTTGCATTTCAAGCGCGCACGTAGCACTAAATATTCAGTGAAACGAGGAGTTCAACTTAAAGCCTCAACCGGTCAGAGAACACGGTCAATACAATAGCAGTAGCAGTGTCAGTGGCAGTGCCAGTGGCAGTGGAAGTGGAAGTGGAAGTTGCAGTAGCAGTTATTTAGTTAAATATTTAAAAAAAGAAATAAAATTTAAACTAAAAATCAACAGCTGGTTAGCTGATTAATTAATAAAGATTTAAATATGATTAATTAGTTGATATATATATGTTTTATTTTATATCTCCTTTTAGATGGTTTCATGGCAATCTTTCTGGCAAGGAAGCTGAAAAATTGATATTGGAGCGTGGCAAGAATTGTTCCTTTCTTGTACGTGAATCTCAAAGTAAACCTGGTGATTTTGTACTATCCGTGCGTACAGATGATAAAGTGACGCATGTAATGATTAGATGGCAAGTAAGTGTTAAAATCAATAAGTATATTTGTATATGTATATATATATATATATATATATATATATATAGTGTGTGTGTATATGTGTATAGTTATTGGTCAGTAAATGCAAATCGATTTGTGGTTGGCAACAACAGCAACAGCAACAGCAACGAGTCAAGACAAGTTCCTCATTGTTTGACCTTGAGTTAGTTGTAGCTGCATATAACATCTATATATGTACATAACGTATATATAACAGTTAGTCATGTGTTGATTTAAGCTAACTTCATACACTTCTATATATATATTTATATTTGGCGCGCAATTTAAAATTTTCGCTGTTACCACACGCGGCGTATGCGTAATATGAAGCTGTGAAGTCATTTTTCTTCTATATAAGTTCTTTTTTTTGTCTATATCTCTAATCTAAGTTTACCTATAACAAAAGTTTTTTTTTTTTCAAAAATATATATATATATATATATATAGAATTCTAATTCTAGGTTGAAACTCATAAATTACATTTTTATTTATCTACGAAATTCTAGTCAAGATTTTAAGTTAAAATTCGTTTTTTAAAAACAAAAAGTAAAACACAAGAAAATAGTGAAAAGAAACACATATAAACCTTTTTGCCAGCAGCAACAATTAGGTTTATTTAAAACTATTGCCAGTTACGTTAAATTCCTGTAAATCCCCATAAAAAATGTCGTTTAGAAATTTGTTATTGTTATTTTTAGTTATTTTTTAAAGTTGTTTTTTTTTTTTGTTTTTGTTTTTGTTTCTCTTTTACTACGATTTACATGACCGCTCTGAACGTTTTTCTTTCTATTTGTTATTGTTATTGTTATTGTTATTGTTATTGTTTTTTTTTTGTTAGCTATTTTTACATATTTTTCTTTTTAAGTTTTTTTGTTGTTTTTTTTGTTGTTTTTTTTTGTTGTTTTTTTTTTTAATATTATTTTTGCATTATATTTGACTTTGCGGTCACGTTTGCACTTTTATTAGTTAATTGTGTAGCGTTTGTTATTTATTTTATTTTATTTATTTTTTTTTTTATTATTTTTTTCTGTAATTATTTTTATTATTGCGCCTGTTCGGTGAGTGGCAGGGCGAACGCGTGTGTGTGTGGGGGGGGAGGGGGTTGGGTTGAAAAAGGTATTTCAAGACACAGCGAAAAGTATTTAAAGTTTCTTTATGTTTTTAATGGGTTTATCCTGTTGTTGTTGTTGTTGTTGTTGTTGTTATTTTCGTTGTTGTTGCATTAGCAGCTGCCTTTGGCATTGTTATATAAGAAATTGTATAGAATTTTTTATTTAATTTTTATTTAATTTACAAAACCTTCTAGAAACTTTAATTAATAATTAAAATGATCTTTTGATTAATTGTTCAATTTATATTTGCAGGATAAAAAATATGACGTAGGTGGCGGCGAATCATTTGCAACATTATCAGCATTAATCGAACATTATAAACGCAATCCAATGGTGGAAACATGTGGCACAGTGGTGCATTTGCGCCAACCTTTCAATGCAACACGCATAACAGCAGCTGGCATTAATGCACGTGTCGATCAGCTAGTTAAAGTGAGTATTAAATAAATATATATATATATATATCTTTATATATAATATAAATGTTAATTGTAACTATTATAGGGCGGATTTTGGGAGGAATTTGAATCCTTACAACAGGACAGTCGAGATACATTCTCACGCGATGAAGGCTATAAGGATGAGAATCGCTTAAAGAATCGTTATCGCAATATATTACCCTGTAAGTTATATATATATATATATATATATATATAACTGATACTAACATATACTAATTTTTGTCTTTCTATAGATGATCATACACGTGTTAAGCTACAGGATGTGGATCGTAGTGTACCAGGTGCAGAGTACATAAATGCCAATTATATACGTTTACCCACCGATGGCGATCTGTATAATATGAGCAGCTCGTCAGAGAGCTTAAATAGCTCGGTCTCATCATGTCCAGCCTGCACGGCGGCACAGACACAACGCAATTGCCCCAATTGCCAATTATTGAATAAGACCTGTGTACAATGTGCTGTAAAATCGGCTGTTATGCCCTATAGTAATTGTGCCACCTGCAATCGTAAATCAGATTCATTGAGTAAACATAAACGTAGTGAATCTTTATCCACTGCTGTAAATAATACTGGTATTTGTCAAAATCCTGGTACACCAACAGCTGGTGGTCTATTGAATGGTTGTCATGCCTTGTTAATGAAAAAACATTGTGGTGATGCCTCACCACCGCCAACAACAGCATCAACATGTAATAGTTCTACTGTTGGATCACAATTGAGCATTGAACGTGACATATTTAAGACATATATAGCGACACAGGGTTGTTTGGCTAATACAAAAACAGATTTCTGGAATATGATATGGCAGGAGGAGACGCGTGTCATTGTGATGACAACAAAGGAAATTGAACGTGGCAAGACTAAATGTGAACGCTATTGGCCCGATGAGGGGCAATGCAAGCAATTTGGTCATGCCAAAGTTCAGTGCATTAAAGAGAATTCAACCAATGATTATACACTGCGAGAATTTCTATTCTCATGGCGTGATAAGCCCGAACGTCGCATCTATCATTATCATTTTCAAGTCTGGCCCGATCATGGTGTACCCGCTGATCCTGGCTGTGTGCTTAATTTTCTACAGGATGTTAATACCAAACAGAGTAGTTTGGCTCAAGCCGGTGAGAAGCCAGTAAGTAATGCCATATATAATATATATATATATATATATGTAACACACTTCTCTCTCTCACTCTCTCTGCACAGGGTCCCATTTGTGTGCATTGCTCAGCGGGCATTGGACGCACAGGCACATTCATTGTGATTGATATGATATTGGATCAGATAGTACGCAACGGTAAGCATAGAATTAGAGTAAACTATAACATAGCACAAGAACTGTTAACATTTCGCTGTTAATGTTAATGTTAAGGCATATGTTAAGATCAGAATTGCAATTTTTATAATTTAATTTTTTACATTGAGTAGCGTAACTATTTATATATATATATAAAGATAAAGTTATATATGCTTATTTGGGTTTTGATTTTCGTATTGCAGGTCCTGGCACCGAAATTGATATACAGCGCACAATCCAAATGGTACGCTCACAGCGCTCAGGCATGGTCCAGACGGAGGCACAATACAAATTTGTCTATTATGCTGTGCAGCATTATATACAGACGCTGATTGCCAGGAAACGGGCTGAGGAGCAGAGCATGCAGGTTGGGCGGGAGTACACCAACATCAAGTAGATTACCAGCAACTGTTGCATATACCAATTGACGTACACTAAGCAACATGTTTGCTTACAGGTACACGGGCGAAATTGGCAATGATTCACAAAGATCTCCAATTCCATCAGCAAATTCTATGTTAAGTTTAGTAGCGAATAAGATGTCTGTAGCAGGAGGTGGAACAGGAACAGGAACAGGAACAGGGACAGGTACAGGTACAGGTACAGGAACAGGGATAATATCTGGTAATGGTTGTGGAACTATAGCTGGAGCTGCTACTGGTTTAGGTGGCATGCAAGATGCCAGCATACAAACAACTGGTGGAGCAGTGAGTGTTGGTAATAAACATGCATCAAAATTACAGCCACCATTGCCACCGCTTGGTGTTAGCAATAATAATAATAGCAACAGCAATTGCAACAACATTAATGGTAGCAGCAGCAACAATCATTGTAATATTAATGGCAGCATCCACAGCAGCCACAGCAGCAATAATAGCAGCAACAACAGCAGCAGCAGTAGCAGTGGTAATGCCAATGGCAATGGCAACATATTTGGCAATGGTGGCGGCGGCAGTGGTAACATGCGTAAATCTAATTTTTATAGTGATTCGCTGATAGCATTAAAGCAACAGCAACATCAACAGCAACAACATCATATGGAACCCACATTAGCATCAGCATCAACAACAACAACAACAGCAACAGCAGCAGCGGCAGCGGGAGCAACAGGTAAGCAGAAACAGATCATGGGACGACCGGGTTTACTCAAGTTGCTCACCAGTCCAACAATCTTTCAGCCAAATACAAAAACATTCCCAAAGACATGAACAGTTTGAGGCAGCCGCATGTTGCCGCATATGCTGCTGCTGCAACTGTGTCTGTGTCTGCCATACCGCCTGCGCTGCCGCCGCCACCAACACCGCCGCGTAAAACATGACAAATGAATTTCTAAACTTCAAACAGCAAACAATACACACACACACATATATATACACACACATACATACACATATATACACAGACACGAAGCACTTTCTTACCTTTAAGAGTTAGAGCACAAAAAATTTGTTTATATTTTTTTTTTTTTTTTGTAATATTATAATTATAATTATTATTATTATATAACCTTTAACTTAAAATGATTTTTGTTAATTGTTTTGTTTTTAAATGTTTTCTTGTAATTTTATTTTAATAATTTTTTTTTGTAAAACAAATTTTTTCTTTTTTAAAATGTAATTTGTTGTGTGTAAATCGTTGTAATTGTAAGCCTAATCCTCAAGTCATGCCCCGCCCCGCCCCGCCCCGCCCCGCCCCGCCCCGCCTCTAAATGAGCTGCAGCAGCAAAAGTTAACAAAATAAAAAACAAAAACAAACAATGAAAGATAGTAGAGGAAGAGTATATATATATATAAAAATAGATATGATATATGATATCTGATATATGATGATATAAAACCATCCTTAGATGGCATCGAGCATATTTTGTTTTAGTGTTTTAAGTGTTGATTACAACTAATAATTCACATATATATATATATATAAATATATATATATATATATATATATGAAAAGAATATTTAAAAAAATAATAATAATTAAAAAAGCGTTGATTGTGATTAAAATAACGGCGTTAAACGGAACAGAATGAGAACAGAATAGAAGCAGAAACAGCAGAAAGTTACAGATATCTAAAATAGATTTAAAGAATGGAACAGATTAGTTTTAAATATAGTTATAAATATAGATCACAGCAGAGTTAACAATATGATAAAGATTAAATGATCTATATATAGATATATAAACACATTGAACAGATTAGCGGCAAGCGCATAAGAATTCAATAATAAAAAAAAAATACACACAAAAAAAAAATAAAATAGTTCTTGATAAAATTTTCAATTTCAATTTGTCTTTTGTCTAATTGAAAATGAAATTTATTTAAACAATTAAAGTAATTAATAATAATTAAGATTTTTATAGTTTATGTGCATAATAATTATTGTTTATTGTTAAACCTTTAAATCATCATTTGTAAGACCTCTTTTGACAACCTTTTCCAAACTTCCAAAAAAACCTTTTGTCTTGTGAATTTTTGTCCTCTCATTTTTAATTAAATAATAATTTTTTTACTTCGTTTTTTGTTGTAATTAATTATAATTGTGAACGGTATTCTGTATATTGTTTCTCTCTGTCTCTCTTTTTCTTTCTAACTCATTCTTTCTCAAACTCTCTGTTCTTCTCTCTCTCTCTCTCTCTCTATCTTTGATTTATTGTATTCTTTTTTAATGAATGTACGAATATAATTTATCAAATTTCATTGTGTTACATTTTAAATGATAATCGTTTTAGGATCTATTATTATTATTATTATTATTATAATTATTATTGTAACTATAATTATTATTATGATTATTATTGTAATTATTGCATAATTATTATCAAAATATTCTTTTTTTTGTAATTTTAAATTGTAATTTTGTGTGTGTTATTATTATTATTATTATTATTATATAAATATAGAATAATTTTTTTTTTGTAATTGTTTTAAAATCAACCAATTGTAAGCCAACTCTTTATGCAATATCAAAGCACAGTACCTTAGGTATCTAACACAGACACACACACACACATATATAAATATATATATATATAAATATACACTTACACACAAACACATACAGAGCAAACATTTTGAGTAAGTGAAAAAACAGAAAAAAAAAACAAAAAAAAAATTTTATTTACATTAATTTAATTTTTATGCTTTTCGTAAGTGCTTTAAATTGTTATTAATTTTGCAAGACGAAAAAAAAGAAGAAGAATGATAAAAAAAACAACAACAACAAAGTAATAAAAACACAAATTATATTTGTATTTATACATAAAATAAAAACAATTTTATATTGAATTAATTTCAAAAGAAAAAACAAAATTTTAAAGAGAAAAACATTTTTTTTTTCTATTTCAATTTTTTATTAATTTAATTTTTATTTTTTTACAGTTATAATTTAAATAAATGTGATTGACATAACATAATATATGTATCTATATATAATATATATAAGTATATATATTTATAATAGAATGGCGTTGTTGCCGCATGTAACGCATCGCTGCCAAATTTCACAATTTTTGCTTAACAAGTGCTTAATATATATATATAAGTATACACACATATATATCTCAATCGTTAACTTAATCAAACTCTTGGCCTTACAACCATTATTCAATACAACAATAGCACAATAAAGAACAATAAAACTTAAACACACCACTTAAAACAAAATAGATACAAAGAATAATAATCAAAAGAAAAACCTTAGCAATAACCAAGAGCATTGAACAAAATAGAAAAATTAACACCAAGATGGGTTAAAGAAACGATATAACAATAAACGCTAACGTGTTCAGCAATATATATATATATATATATATATATAAATATATAAATATATATATATGTATATATAAATATAATATTTTACGTATAACTAGACTATTTCTAGAATACACACAATCAAAGGGAACTTTTGAAACAACTGTTTCTTTATCACATACCGACCTCATTTTACTATATCCTGTACCCATGCTTAATATATATAGAAAGACAATTCATACTCAAATACCAATGTGTACTAAATATCGATATATATATATTTATATATATAGATATAGTAAATACCGGATTCTAGCACATGTTCAGTAGTTGCATGCGTTGTTTCCTGCTTCATAGCAAAGCGTAATTAAATGCACGTTCAGTTAAGTGAGTTATAATGGGATGCTACTGACTACATATACCCCTTTTACCCCATTTCTCACATACACAAATGAAAACGTGCACATACATTCACATACATTCAGCTATTAGCACTGCAAGCTGCTGTCGGCTGCTGCTAGCAACCGCGCTGCAAGATGCAAGAGTTACTCTTAAATAACTTCTGTGTTTGCTGTCCGATCTTTATGAAATTTAGTATATATATTGAAAATAGAGTAAAGTTTAATTGGTTGAATTTAAAGTCTACTAAAGTCACTACACCCCAATATAATTGAAAGAGGAAACTTCTAGGTAAATTCACCTTAAATTAGAACGCTCAAGAAAAAGTGTTGCACGAATGGGGTTAAGCAGATTTGGGGCTGTAACGACTTAAAGAAATATTGAAGAGAATAAGCTCGTTTGTATTGAGCTGTGTTTTTATTGCATGCCAGAAAAAAGAATTTTGTTTAGATCAAGTGAACTGAGCTGGGTACAAGGTATCTCATAATCAGGCATACTTGACTAAAACACACACCGATCTATATATACAATTTATAAGGTTCACTTTCTTTACTTATTTTTAAATTTTTCTAATACGTCCAAATAATTTTCTATATAAATTTTAAAAACGTTTTAAAGTTTTGCGCATGTTTTATTATTAATTAAGAAATTGATTATTAATTAATAAATTATTTTTATAATTATAAAATAATTTATTTTTTTTTTTTCTATATTTTTCTAACTGTGTAATGAGTATATTATGTATTGTAGTTAGTATTTACTAATAATATTTATAATTATTATTATATATAAATTTATAAATATGAATTCTGGTTATGTTGAGCTTGAAGCTCGACTTAAATTTTTAAAATGTTTGAATTTTGATTTTGTTGATAGAAATATAGATATATTTATATAGTTATATATGGATATATCTATAATTAAATATATTTTTATTTTTTTATTTCATAAAAGTCTCTTATTTATATATATATATATAATTATATAACGTATACATACGTATCTAGTCTTTGTATGTAAACTTGTTAAGGGGGCAACCTGTATATAAAATGATAACTTAGTTATATAAAAATATATATATATATATATAAATATATATATTATATAAAAAAAAAATGAACCTGGAACTACATCTTCATATGGATAACTACAAATATAATTCAAACTGGACAAACTGGACAACTGGACAAATTGGGTAGCTGGAGAAAGTCGAATGAAAGTCAAATGAAAACTGAGTAAAAATAACTATGCAAAAAAAATGTATGCCAAAAATGCACAAAAAATGCCAGAAATTAAACAAGAAGAACCAAACTCAAAGGATGTCAAGGATTTATAAGAATAGTAGAAAAAAAGAAACAACAGAAAGTAACCAAAAACCAATTAACACTCATGAAATGAATCAAAAAATACCAAACACCAAACGCTTATAAGAAACTTTACTTATTTAAAAAAAAAAGAACAATATTCAAAGTAAAAACAATTTTAATAAAAACAATCTAATAAGAGAACTCGAAAAATATATATATGAATATATATACAGAAAAAAAAACAGTAAGAAGAAACTATTAACAATAGCTAACTTTTAACACCAAGTAGAAAAAAACTATTTAACTAGGGATTTACAATTGTAGCTTAAATTAAAAGGAAAAATGATAAAAAAGAGAAATATTATTATATAAATAAGAAACGAAAAGAAATCAATTGAATAAAATGTTATGTCTATATGTTAGAAATGTTCTCGATTTCCATCTGCTTCTATATATAAATTTATATATGTAATATTATATATATATAGCTAACGCTCTGATCTTTTGTGTGTTTATTTTGCTGCTTTCTTTTTTGGCTAAAAGAATCACAAAAAAAACATTGCAAAATTTTGCCAAAATTTTGTGAAAATGAAGTTGAGAACATGGTTAGTAGTTATCGATAACAAATTGATGAAAAATGTATCGAATATCAAGTATATATATATATAAGAATATATATATGTAAGATGCTCTGTGCTAAATATATAAATATTAAAGGAAAAATTTATAGGTAAAAAGCGAAAAATGAAATCGAATGAAGCAACGCAACAAATTCATAAGAAATTAATTATTGAACTCGATATACAAATATTTAAAAAAAAAAATTTACTTATATGAAATAATTATTATTAAAATATTATTTTTTATATTTTGCCAATTTTAAAACAAAAAACAAATAACAAAAATTTAAAAAATTAATAAACCAACCAAAGGTAAACAAAGTAAACAAACCCACAAAAGAAAACAAAGTGAAATAAATAATGAAAGAAAATTTTGTAGCTTTAAAAGTTAACATTCATATATATATATATATATATATATATATATATATATATATATATATAGAACAAGTGACGATAAATCAAATCCAGTTAAATGCACTAAAAATATATTCGTTGTAAATGTTGAAGCAATTAATTGTGTGTTAAATCATTGCAAAAGCAAATGAAAATTTAATAAGAAAAACTTTCAATTCAAAGCTTATAAAGGCAAAGAATTAACTATATACATACGTATATATATATATATAGTATATAGTATATATGCATGAAATTTAAGAAGATTTGAAGCAGCCCCTCCCAATATATTAAATATGATAATAATTCTTATTAAAAAATTTTGTGTCTGCATATTTGAAAAATAAACCCAAGACAAAAGATTACATATATATATATATGTAACTATATATATGTAGTTCTATATACATAAATACTTATATTATTGAATAAATATTGTAACAAAAAAACTTTTAACACTGTTTTATTAACAGATTTCGATTCTTCTTTGAAGTAAGTCAATTTTTTAATCAGATATTTAACTTATTTTTTTTTTAATATTTGTTGCACAAATTGAAATACTTTTTTAAATGCATAATGCTTAATTATATAAGTGCTTAATATAAAATAATATATTAGGTACTAACTATATATTTTGCATTAATTAAAACCTTTATTTCCAAGGCATTAACTTTAATTTACATTTCAAACAAAAAAATATTGGTTTAATTTTGTTCTGTGCCTAAAATTATCTAGATTTCGCGCAATTATTTCTGCAGAAGCATTTTCTACTACAAAATTTCTCAGTGTGTGTTTGTATTTGTGTGTGCGTGGGAGTGCGTTTCTGTAATTAGGTTAACGTCATTTTCCTAACGGGTATTGTTTACTGGTTTAATCGCCTTCTGAAAACTCCCGCCCTAAATTACATTCAATCAGATCTCGTTTCATATAGCTCTCAGCTTTTGTCTGACTTGGCTCTGCAAACACATTCTTAAACTTTCCTGCCTGCTTGCAAACTTGACTTGTTCTTAAATAATCATAAAATATAAGTGTTAACTCCAATTTTTTATACATAACTACGTTTCATTGGTGGTGCAAGCTTAATGAAGCTCTTATAAAGTATTTTATTCACAATCAAGCCTTATTTAACTGGTTTTTTTTATCTACAGGATATATATAAAAGATGTTAAGTCAATTCAAGTGCTTTGCTATGTTCAACTATACTTTGGGCTTATTGGATAGCCTACAAGCTGTCCACTTGTTGCTGCAGTGCTGCCAACTTGTTGCTATAAATGTTTCAGCGCTTCCAGAAATTATTAAGAAACTCTTGCTGGAGATAAGGAGCTTAACTGGGACATATATAATATATATAACTATTTATATATATATAAATATTAAGCTGATGTTAGCTTTAAACTGGTTTAAAACCTGTTTAAAAACTGCAACCAAATGTATCACCCTGACATCGGTTATAGTAAATTATAGCCAACAGTTGGCCAAGGTTAAGTTATAATATCGACCGCATTAGCCGCAAGATTAGATACTATCAAGAATATATTATGTATACTGAAATGCAATTGGATTAATATACAAAGAAGTCATATGCATTAGATTCATATATTGTTGTGTTGATAAGCCGCAATCAGAAACTGATTGGAGTAGCTCAAATTCCAATAAGAGACCCGCTTTCAATTGTGTGTCAACAGTTGGAACGCTGCGATGCCATTTCTATACTTAATACTCGCTGTGGCGCTTTTTCTATGGCTATGGAGCAAGCGGCAAGTGTTGCAGCTGGGCATAAGTCTACCAGGTCCATGGGCATTGCCACTGCTCGGGAATGCCCAAATGGTGGGTAAACTAAAGCCAGAGTGTAAGTATTGCATAGATGAAGACACACACACACATTGACTGTTTCTTATGACAGTCATCTTCCTGGTGTTTACAGAGCTGCGAGATCGCTTTCGCAGCACTTATCGCCTCTGGCTGGGTCCACAACTTTGGATATTTCTAGACAGCGCCGAGGAGACTCAACAAGCACTGAATGATCCAACGCTGCGCAAGGCCGACACATTTCAGCAATTATCCCCACTTATTGGCAATGGATTACTTATCAGCCATGGCAAGGATTGGGACAAACAGCGTCGCCTCTTGACACCAGCGTTTCAGCCACAGTTGCTACGCAGTTTTGCGCCTCAATTGGCCAAACATGCGGATCGTTTGATAAGCAGATTGCAGGAGACACAAGGCAGCTATATTGAGGTGACAGATTCACTTTTTGCCTGTCTGCTGGACTCCATTGTGGGTAAGAAAAGTGTGCTGTCTAATCTTGTAAGCTTGTATCTTATCTGCCTACTACTTAGATACCTCTATGGGCTATCAACTGAACACACAGCTGGATCAGCATTCACCCATTGTATCTGCCTTCCATCGCAGCGCGGCGTTGCTCTTTAAGCGCATGATTAATCCCATGCTTGCCTCAGATTTCATATTCAAGCGTACATCTCTTTGGCGACAACTCTGCATAGAGCTTCAGTTGATACACACGACTATGGAGAGCATTATAGATCAGCGCGCTAGTCAGCTGAAGTTGGAGCAGCAGCAGCAGATGAGCGAGGAGCAGGTGGAACAGCGTAAGCCAAGAATACTGCTTGATGCACTGTTGTTGGCGGGCCTCAATCGACAGCAGATACGGGATGAGGTCAACACCTTTGTGTTTGCGGTGAGTGTGAATAAAGGCATCCTTGGGATCTTAACTGAATCTTTTGTATACTTTTGAAGGGGGTTGATACAACCACTGCATCCATGTGCTTTACGCTCTATGCGCTGGCAAAGCATCCTTTGGCCCAGAGCCGCCTTCACGCTGAGCTCAATCACTTGCCAGCTGACGGTGCTGATGATTTGGATACACTCAATAAGCTTGCCTATCTGGATGCTGTGCTCAAGGAAGTACTGCGTCTTTATACCATAGTGCCCAGCACTGGACGTCAGACCACAAGCACAACAACAATTGGAGGACGTCGCTATTGTCCTGGCGTTACAATCTGGATCAATATGTATGGTCTGGCACATGATGCACGCTACTTCTCAGATCCCTATGAGTTCAAGCCGGAACGTTGGTTGCAACAGGAAAACGCAGCACCACCAGCATATAGCTATATACCATACTCGGGTGGGCCACATGTTTGCATTGGACGCAAATATTCGTTGCTACTGATGAAGCTGCTCACAGTTCATATTCTTAGAAGTTACCAATTGGAGCTAAAGAACCCAGAGATACCACTGGTGCTTGAAGCACAAATGGTGTTACGTTCACGCGATGGCATCCACATCAAGTTCAAGCCACGTTGATGTTGCAACATTAATAAGCAATAACATCCCTGCGACAAATCTATCACCTGCGTGGATTATATTCTCTAGGGGCATTCGAATTCAAAAGGATCGTTTCAGGGAAACCTAATAAAATTGTGTATATAGAATCAGTATAAATCTACCAATATATATTCTTAAAGTACAGGACACATTTGTTTTTATTAAAAAAAAAAATACAGTTTTATATTTAGATTATCGTAAATGGCTTAAACTTAAGTATTCCAGACTAGAGAGGATCAAAGATCAGCTTTGGGCCAGTGCGTACCAGTGGGAATCAATCGATTTGCTTGGGGAAAAGGTAAACAAAAATGTGGTTAATAAAGAGTTGTAGAGCAGCTTATAGATTAACGAATTGTTCAGTTATATACATATAATATTTATACAACACTCTGAAAGCTATACCTATTAATACACTTAAAATAATAAGGTTTAACTACGATGATCTTTTCAGAAATCTCAGTTACAAGTGGCAGCACTTTTTAATTAAAGTTTTCTTTAAAAAAAAAAAACAAGTGAAATCATCATTGTAGCTCATCGTTGAGCCTCACCCAGTGGTAACACCCACGTTTTCAGGCAATTGCCAATTAAGGAAAAAAAAAACAACTTCAAGTTTAAGTTTTGATTTTGATTTTGAGTTGTGTCTTCGAATTCGATATCGACCTTCGACTTGGTAAGACTTTCAACTTATGTTGTTCAAAATTTTGACATATTTTGTTAACTTAATTTGCTAAAATAAGCGAAAATTTGTTTTGTTTATTGTTTTATGCAATGATATCATACCATAGCATCAATTCCAATAGCAACGCCAACACAAATTTCTCACTGTCTGATCCAGTCCGTTTGAGTCCGGTCCACCTTCGGTTTCCGTAACATTTGCTAGACGGCCTTGACTTTGGCAGCTTCCAGTTCTTTGGACTTAACTGCAAGTGGGTTCCAATGATAAGCATAATGAGGAGTCGGTAAATATGTTTATATCAGTATTTCCTGCTACATTTTAATACCTGTAATTAATACATCTGCATCGCTTGGTTCTTCGAGCAGGTCAATCTCTGCAATCTTGTCTGAATTGAGCTTACTAAGACCGCCTTGGGCCCGTTGACGTAGTTGCTTTCGCAGCTTGCGTATGTAAGCCGCCTTGTAAGCATCGCTGGGTTGGCCGCCTTTGCCATAACTTACTTCAAGCACCGTTAGGGGTATAACGGTCGATGAAACGGCTACCAAATCTATTATAGTCAAAATGTGTGTGGGTGTAGTAAAACGATAAATTGATTTGATTAGTTTTTGTTTTTAATATTATCTTACCGGCTTCATATTTTTCTTCGGGATTACGTTTATATACCATAGGTGATGGCGAAGCGTTTGCGTAATCCAATGCCATATATAGTATTAATGCCGTTCCCAGAAGCAGACAGTTCATTCTCCTTACCGTTACGATTGTCATCATATTTGGTAATTTCGGTTTTCGATCACGTCTTTACCGTCAAAGAGCTGCAGGGCAACTGATCAAATCTGTTGCTAGTTTTGCGACAACTTTATTTTTAACAATCACGCCACATTGGCAACAGCGGCAGAGCTGTCACCTGCTAAACGTATGGTGATATTTAATCCGGGGAGACACATGTTTACAGTTATTGTTGTGTCTTTGATAGGTAATTTCGTAAAACTTATGTTTTACTTCAGCAGAAATTAAACAACATGTTTTATTTAAGCAGAAATTAATTCATATATACTTAAAATAAAGCAAAAAATAAAAATCATAACATAAAACACAATAAATTTTTAATTAATTGCATTTTTTTATAGTGTAATTTAATCTTGAAAGAAGGAGACTTTTGAATAATCATTGAAAATAGCGGGCAGTTTGATAGCAATCAGCTTATATTCATCGTTTATACATCATAGTTGAACAGATGATACAGGAGCACGCAGTTGCAACTATCGATTCAAAAGGCTATCGAATTGCTCACTGTTGTATTGAAATTATATCACACTTGAGTAACAAAACAAAAAAGACTATCGATTACAAGCACAATCAATCGGTATTTTGCATTGTGTTGTGTTTTTTTTAATGTTCAATGAAAAATAATTTGCCATCATCAAATGCAAATGGAACGGTGACATAAATGAGTTGCACAAACGATAACGCGGTTGAATAGACGGACGTGCAGTATAGCTGAAATATTGTAGAGTAGCGTAGAAATCGCAGTTAATTGAGACTCGCATAGGTGCAACAAAGAAGCAAATGAAAAGCATGAATTGGTGCTGGACAAACAAACAAACACATTCACGCACACATTAAAAGGCAAAAAAAAGAAGATAACTTCAAGGCAACGCTGCGCATCGCATAGGGAATGAAACTTCAAATAAGGTGACGACGACGACTACGACGACGGCGACGACAATAACTACGTGAAAGAATCTAATTGCTTTACTGGTTACGTCCGCCTTCTAATTGCCAACTTGCGGGCCTAGTAAAACCACGTGTATATATGTATTTATATTTATATATTTATAATGTATACATGTGTGCATATGTAAAGCAACATTAAAAAAAAAAAAAAATTAAAAACAATTTAATGTAACGCGACAACAACTGTTAAAATTAACACTACAACAAAGAAAGAATATTAAAGTGATAAAGGCATCATTGTCATCATCATATTTACCTTAAATTTTTGAAAAACAATAACAATAACGAGAAACACAGAAACATAAACTGCAGCATCATCATAACATTGAAAAACAAAAGCAACAGCAAAAACGAATAACAACAACAACATTAAGAGAGGGAAGCAAATTAACATAAATATTTAACTAAAACAGCAAACCAATACAAAGAGAGCAATATGACCACAGTGTTTATTAACTCAAAAAAGAGCCCAAATATGCTGATGAGACAGGGCACTGACCAGTGGATTAAGCTAAATGTGGGTGGAACCTACTTTCTGACCACCAAAACAACGCTTTCCAGTGACCCAAATTCATTTCTCTCCCGTCTTATACAAGACGACTGTGATTTGATATCTGATCGGGTGAGTTATAACATAACAATTCAATACACGTACATATATATATATATATACATATATTCGACTGAATGCAGCTTTTTATATCATGTACAAAGTACTTGTAACTGTCAGATTTATAAATAAAGTTATAGTATAAATGTAAGCAATACCAAAAACTGTAAGCCAATGTGCACAAACACACATAGTGTACACCTACATAAACACAAACACTAGCACAAACACCAGCACACATACAAATGCAGGTCATTCAGCAAACAATAACTACCCCAGTAACAACAACAACAACAACAATATTAATAATAACAACAGAAGCAGTAGCAGCAGCAGCAGCAGCACTACCATTTGAAGAAGAAGCAGCAGCAGCAGCACCATTTGATGAAGAAGAAGCAGCAACAGCAGCAGCAGCAGTTACGACCAGGGCCGCCCCCAAACTGCATTTAGTTTCGAAGTCAACGTCAACGTCGCTGTCGTTCTCGACGTAGTTCTGTTAGTTGACTGCACAGGCTCTTTGTATATATGAATGCATATACACCTATACATATATACATACATACATACATACATATATATAAATATATATATCTGATAGTATTTGTTTGTTTGTATATCTGCTCAGTATATCTGTATTTGTATCCAAAACTAGTTTACTATAACATCGAGGGCTGGGGCTGTTTTTGTTTTTATACCCTGTAAACATAAAGAAATGATAAAAGGGTGTATTTAAGTTGTGTATTGCATGTCTTTATTATATATCCAATCAGTTAACTTAATGGTCAAAATAATTAGGGAATTACATTCGATTGATATTTGTATATTTGTTATACCAAATCAATTCCCAAGCAACTCCAACAGATTTCCATACTAAGTAATACCATCTAAATGTTAGATATTGGAATAGCTCAAGAGTCAGCCATAAACTACACTATTCAACCAAGAAGTGCATTGTCTATATATATATATATATGTATATATATATATATAAAGGCGCAGAGTATCTGCCAAGCAAAGATTCAAGGCTAAACCATTCATGTCTTATTTTGTTCTTTTGCTGTTGTTGTTTAGCTAGCTGAGTCCTTGGCGGCTTGTTTGTGCTGTGTATGTGTGTGTGTGTGTGTGTGTGTATGTGTGCGTTTTGGTTGTGGCATGTTTGAGGGCGTTGGGTAATGGCTGACTTATATAGTTGTGAGTGTGTGGGGGCTGTATGAGTACCAGGTCGAGCTCTGTTTTTTTTTCTTTTACCTCGCTCGATGCGGGTGCCCTACGCAGCGTCTAAAACAGAATAAAAACAAACCAAAAATAAAAAATGAAAAAAAATAACCACATTTTAATATAGCGCTATAAATTTTCGAATGATTTCCATCATATGGACATCATAACGTATATATATATATATATATATATAAATATCATATCATTATATCGTTATAAAGCATGTGGCACGTATGGATAATAATATTTGCTATTTACCCATTGACCGAACGCTACTCCTATAAACAATTTTTGGGGCAACGACAAACGCGTCTTCAGATATATATAGGTATATATATTCAAACACGATATTCATTTGGGACTATGATGATTGTGAATGCACAAATGGTTTTTAATAAAAAGTTAGTCTGATTTGTTTTTGTTGTTTGTTTTGTTTGTTTTTATTTAAATGTTTGATTGTTTTTCTTAGTCTCTGCTGTACGCTCACTTTTGTTATTGATTAAAATTATGCCCCACCCATCCGTTGCCGTTTTCCTTTCATGCCAAGGCAGACCGAAATCCAATGCTCAACAATTTAGCAGGCACCCACAGACATAATATATATACACACAAACACACTCACACTTACACATACACATACACATACATAGACCCACCCACATATGCCTATACATATACATATACCAAATATCAACTAGCTGAGCGATGGCAGTGTGAGACAATTTGGATCGCTATTTCGTGTATTTTCTATTTGTGTACTCTTTCTTTTTACGAAATAAAAAAGATAATAAAAATCAGCCACAAACAAAAAGCAAAAATAAAATAAAAAAAAAAAAGGTCAAAACTTAGTTGGCCAATTGTTGGGCTGTTGGCCATTTGAACATTTGGCTAGCTGGCATCTTTGGAATTTATCAATTTCGTTTTCTTTTTCTTCTTTTTGCGGCAATAAAGAAAAGCTACTTAAGATTTCATGACCCTTAAAGGTAAACAAATGAATGATGGAATAAATGAACGATTGAAGGGAATGAATAAGTAAAAGAATAAATGATTGAATAAGTGAATAAATGAAGGAGTGAATGAATGAACTCATGAATATGTTAGTACTTTGTTTATAACTCATCTCAAGTATATTGACAGCAACGTTGCACTTGATAAGAGCATGAAAAAAATAGCAAAAAATAAAGAGAACCAGATAATATACAAAGAAGTTTTGAAAGTTAAATAAATATTGCAAATTGCCTAATAAAATATATACAAAGTAAAAAAAATAAATTATAATACAAGAAAAACTTTGTTAAACGAAATACAAAAGATAAATTTCTGCTTGAATTGCAGCTTAACAAGAGCCTATTGAAAATTTAAAGCAAATGTACAACAAAAGCAATAAATATACACAAATATACATACTACATATATGAAAATTAATGTATATATATAAATATATACTTATATATATACATATATATATATATGATATATATATTCATATGATTCAACAAAGACGAAATTGAATCCAGAATTTTGCATTACAAAGAAAAATGCAATTACCGTAACATGACAATAAAATTGAGGAAATAAGTACTTATGCATATGGTATAGAGGTATATAAAAATATACATATATATATGGTATATATGTAACAATATTCACACATGCATACAATCAATTTTGGCCACCACCCAAGCAATCAATGAATGGCTAACTGACTGACTCATTGACTGTCTGACTGAATGACTGAAAGAAGCAACGAAGAAATGAGCCAAATAAGTTTTTGTTTGACACATTTCCAATATATCAAACTATAGTAATTGTTTTCATTTTCCTTTTTCAATTTGTTTCTTTAACTCATTTGCATACAGGATGAGACAGGCGCATATTTGATTGACAGAGATCCCAAATACTTTGCACCCGTACTGAACTATTTACGCCATGGCAAATTGGTCTTGGATGGTGTTTCGGAGGAGGGTGTACTGGAGGAGGCAGAGTTTTATAATGTTACACAGTTAATAGCATTGCTTAAGGATGTTATACATCACAGAGATCAGGTAAATATATATATATACTATCACAAAATCTTAAATATATTTTTTTTGTTTTTGTTTTTATCATAGAAACCACATGCGGATAAGAAGCGTGTCTATCGTGTACTACAATGTCGTGAACAGGAACTAACACAGGTAATATGCTTGTAGCTTATTAGATTATAGTTTTTTATAGGATTTATTACTTTCTTTTTTTTTGTATACGTTGCCAGATGATCTCAACGCTATCTGATGGCTGGCGCTTTGAACAGCTAATTAGCGTCGGTATGCAATACTCCAATTATGGTCCATTCGAGAACAATGAGTTCCTTTGTGTCGTCTCCAAAGAGTGCGGCTCTACAGTTGGACGTGAGCTTGAGCTAAATGATCGTGCCAAGGTTCTGCAGCAAAAGGGATCCAGAATGTAAGCCCAATGAGCAGAACAGTCAGCCACAAATAGTAGAAAAGCAAAAAAAAAAAAACCAATCCAAAACTGTTCCCCCATTTTAACCATTACCCAAACTTTACTTCAAACCAATCAAACAATCATTGTCTATATCATTATTTAGTTAGTTCTCTCAATTTCATATACAATCTAACATTACATTATTATCATTATATATATATACATATACTACTTACAATCAATCAGACCATTTGTTAACGCATTCTCCAATTAGAAGCTTATTAATACACTGATATACTGATACGTGCGATACGCTGATTAGTTTCTTATCTATTTGCATACTGTTTACTCACTAATTGAACCCATTGTACAGAAAGTGTTTTAGCCAAATGTCAATTTCTCTTTCTCTCTCCTTCTCTACCTCTGTGTGTATGTGTGCTTCTGGTTAAAAGAGCAGCAACATTTTTTATGTATGGCATACCAATAGAGTTAGCAATCGATCGATTGGCTTACAAACTTTCTTTGAATTTATATAAGAATCTAATAAGAAATGACATTTTCATACCAGCAATTTATTATTTCGATAAACTGTTATCGATTTTTGTAACGTTTTCTTTTAGCTGCGTAAATCAAATTTTCAAGGTTCTTCCTTTTAAAATTGCTACATATATTGTTTATTAGTAATAGAAAAATAACAAAACAGCGCTTAACTTGCCAAAATAAAAATTTTAATTGCAATATGTTGTAATTGTACATCAACTGTAACGATGTTTTACATCATTTTACAAGCATTGGGCAATTCGCCAATAAGTGAAAACATCAAACAAAATGATATTACTTTATGCACTTCAAGCCAAAAATATAATATACAACTTTCGTATTGATTTATACAACTAATATAGTATATACACAAATATCATATATATATATATATATATATATATATATATATGTATAGACAAGTATATATTGTAGTATATAGTATAGTTCTATATGATGTAACATTGATTTTATTGTATTGTATGCTTAATGCCTTAATTTAATAGATTAATTTCAGACGCAAAACTTTATTTAACAGTTTAATGTTTATATGAACTTATACAATAGTTGCCTCTATATACACTCATATATATATATATATATATATATATATATATATAACTGTAATATCAAGACAACCTCACCTTTATATACATTTTTATTATGCAAAGCAAATTGTTTGTTCATTTAAAAATAATTAATTTCCCTTACTTGTTTGCTAGAATAAAATTAAATAAATAAATTAAATTAAATAAATAATTAAATGAAATTTTAAATAAATTTTGAATTGAATTCAATTTGTATATAAATTAAATATTTTAATTAAATATTAGTAATAATTTATAATTAAAATATAAATTTGCTTAGGAAATTGTTTTTATTTTTATACATTTTAAATGAACAAATCAAATTGTAATTCATTAAATTAATTAATTAAACACAAGACAATCAAACTTCTAGTTAATTAATTTAATTTTAACAAAATTAAAGATTACGAAATTTATTAAAATTTTTTTTTTTTGTAATTACTTATTATAATTATATTAATTTTAATTAGGAATTAGCAAATTTTTTGAATTCAATTGAATTATTATTATTATTATTATTGATATTAATATAATTAATTTTTATATTTTCTCTCTACGCTCTCCTTTTTCACGCTATCCTTCTCTCTCTTTGTCTATCTGTTACTCTTTTCTTACATTCTTTCTCTTTCTCTCTGTCTCTATCTTTCTGTCTAATTGCAGTCTTGGAATTTAAAGAGCTATTACATAGCGCGTGTGCATACGAACCCAAAATGTATATCCCATCATCAAACATCAAACATGTTCCAAAACGAAAAACGAAAACAAAAAATAATTATGAAAAAATCACACACACACACACACACAACAACAACAACAACAACAACACACCACCAACAACAGAGCAGCACAATAAGAACAACAAAAAAAACAACAACAAGAACTACAAAAATATTACAAAACAGCAGTTAACTCTAAGCTTTAATCAATTGAAAATCAAAGAAAATCTTATATATATATATATATATATATATATATATATATATATATATATATATATAGCTCATATTACGATCAATCAGTTTAATCTATACTTGAGTTTATATTTTTTTTTTGAAATTCTGTCTGCTCCTTTATTTTAATACTGGGAAAATGATAATAATAATTATAATAATAATGAATGAAAAATAAAACTAATTTTATGAGCATAGTTAATGATATATATTAATATCTATTAAGTACTATATATATATATATATAGCTCAATCCATGTCTGAACAATACATTATATATACATATATTTTATTTTTAGTTTTGCAAATTTCAATTCAAAATTTACATTTTTCTTTGTTTGATTTTTCTTTTTGATTTCGCATTGGATACAGAACTAAAGCTACCAAAACTATCGATAGAAAGGTAAAAATATTTAAAATACTATATATATATATATATATATATATATATATCGATAGATTTTGTGTAACGCACTCTTCAAATTTATACAAAAATATCCCAAAAGAAGAAAAGAAAATTTATTTTTTTAATTCGAAATATTTTCTTTTTTTTTTTTGATTATTGCCTTCCCATTGTGACTTCCGATTTTTGTAGAGTGCTTTAAAAATACGCTTAGTAGTTGAGTATTGTGAGAATCGAGTCAAATCAAATCTATTCAAATCGAATGATAATGATAAAGCATACACACACACGCGCACATACATATATATATATATGTGTGTGTGAGTGTATGTCAATGTGTGCAGCTGGCAGCAAAACGAAGCACCGCCAACATTGCTTATGTATAATAGTATATAATTATAAAGCTATTGTATGTTTGTATATGTAATTATGCTAGTAATAAAACTAATAGTAAACTACAACTAAAACTAAAACTAAAATATAAACTAAAAATGGAAGCAGTAATGCAATAAGCAGATGAACAGATAAACACTTAAAACATACTACATATAACAGATAATTGTTAACTAGTTACTTAGTTGCAAGAACAACGCACATTTTAGCTGATATAAGCATAAACATATACATATATATATATATATATATAATTTTATATATATGTATATATATATGTATATATATATATATATATATGAATATATATAAAGATATGTCAAAGTTTATAAATCTACTTTAAGCTGTAAAGCTGTTTTTTTTAATTGTGCTTACAATAACATTAAAGGTTATACATATGTAAGCATATATATGTATATATATATATATATATATATTAATATGTATATATATATATATACATATATATGTAATATATCTATATGTATGTATATATATATACATATGTAAAGCTTGTCGCTGATGAACTCACTTTATAACTTAAGGCAAATGTAATGCGCTCATTTATTGTAGCGTTCTCTCTGAATAAACTATGTAAGATTTATCAATATATATATATATATACATAAATATTATGAAAATATATATAGTATGCTATATGTATATTTAAAGGGCGCTTTGATTTTAAAAAATTTTCCCTGCACTTATTAAAAATTATAATGAGTATCAATTATAGTGCTGAGAGATCTATAAAAGTTGCCTGATAAATGCGTTACGCATTAGTTTTTGGTACACTCATACATACATATATATGAGTGTATTGATTGATTGATTGATGGATTGAGCAAAGTATAACAATAGCGTCGCCAGGGATCATTTATTGGTGTTCATTAGGGATACGATTTATTTTTTCATTTATTTTAATTTATTTTCCTTTTTTTGGTGTATTTTCTTCTTGCAATTAAGTTTGAGCTGCATTTATGTCTGAGCTGATCTGCTGATGATATATGCATATATATATATGTATATCCGTAAATATAAAACGAACGCAGCCTCGTTGTGTGTGTGTGTGTGCGTGTGCACGTGTGTGCGTGTATGTTTTAGCGCCCATTTTGCATAACTACTTTGAGCTTTATTTAACAAACATGAAAATAAACATAAAAAAGAAATTATTGTTACTAATAAAAAAAAAATATATATAAAAAGAAATTAAGTAAAAAAAAAACCGTTTTAAATCACGACTGAATTTTTGTGAACTTGCACTAAAAGAATAAAAATAAAATAATAAAAAACAAACTTGAAAAGGAAAAACGTAAAAAATTGAACGTCGAAATTAATTAAAGAAAGAAGTTGCGCAAGATTTTATTAAATATATATATATATATATATAGGTATATAATATTTATACATATATATGTATATGTATATGTGAAACTAATTATTATACTATGAATTGAAATATATAAAATGAGAAATACATTAAAGAAGAAACAGAAAAACAAAAACATAAAATAACAATTAAAAACGTCGCCACCTACTCGTGACCCATTTTTGTATCCATTTTGTTAGAATAATGCTTACAATTATTTGATAATAGAATCGGGGAATAGAGTGCAAAAAAAAAAAAATAAAATTTTTAATTAAAAAGAATTAAGAAAGAAGCAAAACCTTTACATTAGTCAGTAATTATATCTAAAATTTAAAGCGTAAAATTTAAAAAAATAAAAGAGAAAAAAAAAACAAAAGTAATAATGGAAAACTGAAATCTCTTATAAAAATTAAATCGATTTGCAATATGAGCCCCAGATGCTCTATATGTGTGTTCTATACGTATATATATATAAATATATATATATATATATATACATTCTCACAATGAATTATATGTACTCACAGAACATAATCTATATACTAAAATCGTATAAAGGGAATTGGGTTTGTGTATATATATATATATATATGTATATTACTTTATATATATATATAGAGTTGCATTCGTTCAAAAATCTCACATATACAATTATACAAATAATAAGTTACCAATACAATACTTATACATATACATATACATACTTATATGTACATGTTATGTAAAGGCTCTCTCAGTGTAAACTTTTAAGTGCTTGCATTAAACCTATGAACAACACTAAAACAACTCAAAAAAAAACAACAACAATATTTCAATAAATTTTAACCCCTTTTCTTAAAAAAATATTCTGTGTTTTATTTCAAATCAATTACAATAAAACATTAAACATTTGTAAAACATTATTATTATTTACAAAAATTTTATATATCTTTTCTTCTTTATAATAAAATTAAATTAAAATCTATGTATTTTTAAAACGTTTTTATTATCCAAATTAAATTTATAAAATATTTTTCTTATAATAAATATACAAAAATAAATTGATATATATAAATTTTGGACATTTTCATATTAGCTTAGAAATCTTCTAATCATCTTTATCTTATAAACCAGAACCAAGCAAATAACAGTTGCATTTTTTCAGTTTCGGTTGACATTCAAACTTAACTAATATAATCACACACATCTGCTCCAACCCTGTGCAAAACATTCTATTTGTTTTGCTCATCGGTTGAGAAGGTACAGTTGATTTATATATTATAATATAATAAAATATATATTATAATATGATATATAATATAATATATAATATTATATAATATATAATATAATATAATATATAGTATAATATATAATTTAATATTATATACATAATATAAAATATTTTTATTTCTGTTTGATATGAACACTGATATGGGACTGAAAATCTTGACAACAAAAGTCTAAAAAATAAAGAAATTTTATACTTTGAATTTAATGTTCATTTACATTTATTAAATTTAATTTTTATCTTAAATTTTGCTTAGCTAAAAATAACTACTTATAAATAACTACTAATGGCCAAGAAATTATGAAAATAAGTCTAAAGGGAAGTCCTCAAATGAGACGTAGCCATGTTATAATCGCCAACATTGTGGAGTGTCCATAGAAATTCTATTCATAGTTTTCTTGAATTTGATATCTGTGCTGTTCGTATCTGTGTGTGTGTTCTACTAAAACGCAATTTATATATAATATATATATCTATATATATATATATATATATATATATTACAATATATTGTGAAAATGAATTATATCTAAATTTTCACGCTGCCTTTTGGCAACAAAAGTCTGAAAAAAATAAAAATCAAAAACAAAAAATAATTATTAAATTAAATTAAATTTTTTTAGTTTTTAACATTTATTTTTCAATTTATATACACATTTAATTTAATGATCAATTTAACAAAAAAATTTTCTTTTAAGTAGCTACTTAAATCGCCAAGAAATTATTAAAATTGTCTAAAAGGAAGTTCTAAAATTTGACGTAGGCATGTTTTAATCGCAAACATTCTGGAACAAAAAATTGAACGCATTTCCAGACAGTCAATGGAAATGCTATTCAGAGGTGTCTTGTCTTGGTTAACGCTTATCGTACATGTGCTGTGTTTTGTCATTTCGGTCATTGGCATTGTTATTATAGCAAGGTAATATTAAATAGTTATCATGTTAGTCCTAATTCAAGTGAGAGTGAGTGAAGTCTCGTCAAGTCGTCTATGTGCATCATTTTAATACTCGTCCATGTTTTTGAATTCCTTGTTCTCCACAATTAATAGGACTCCTGCTTCTTCTTGAAGACTATGGTCCTGTTAACAATTAATTATACTTATCTTCCTTCCTGTAAAATAAGAATTTGTTTTATATTTCTTTGAGAAATTAATTTTACACTTTTTACCAAAAGGAATTAGATTTAGAGAACTCAGAAAAAGTGTGAGTCCTACCCCGAGCAATGCTCAGAGAGGAATGAAAAATTATTTACATGTTCTAACTATACCTAGGCTACCCATTTTCATAGCCTACTCGTATATATTTTCTGATATCGGTACATATGTTGTGGAAGACACTAAAAAGCAGCCTACTTATCTATTGGGTTTCTGTATTCGGGAACACTCGTCTACAGCCTTGTTAGCTTCTTTGCCTTTAAAAAAAGGCTAAAAGGGAGCTAATGGAAATGTGCGAAATCGAAAAGTATGTAACAGATAGAAATAATCATCTGAGTCCTCATAAAGTATATATATTCTTGATCAGGACGATAAGACGAGAGTAGTATTGTCCCAGAGACGCGTATAGGGGTTGGAGTTTTATGCTAGATTTTTGAATTTCCTCTCCAGACCCCCGTAGTACAAAATAAATGATTATTAAGCACAATTTTTAGCCAATTGAATAGTTATCCACATTGGGAATTCCATCGTTGCGACCTTTTTGGGGAGTATCTATTTGAATAATAACACATAGTTGATTTTCCCTAACTCCCGCAATGACGATAAGTCCTTAAGCAATAGAGAGAACAAATATCAGGGGAATATTTAAATAAAACATAAGAAAGAATTATTAAAGAAAATTGATTCTTTTATTTATTTTATTTTTTATATCTTATTTTCATATACATTTTTTTTTATTTTTTTGCATTATTATTTTGTAAATAGTATAAAGTAATAAATAGTAAGAGTGTATAATATAATTTAATAGAAATGTAATCCAGTGAAAATGTTAGAACTATCCAGATAAAGCTGTTTCTTCTGCCGCAGAAAAAGAAGGAACATTTAAATGAAAAATTCCGGAGTGATGTATTAGAGAACATTTACTGCATATTTTTAAGGACTGTCTGAGTAGACAGTAGAGTAGACAACCAAAATAGGAGTAGCTATCATACAGACAGTGGAAACAGTATACCAAAGTTACCTTCAGTTGAGCATCACCGAAACGTAAACTAAACCAAATCTTTAATTTTTTGATAATTATTTATCATTTTTTTTTTATATTATTTTTATCATTATCATTTTCATTTTATTATTATTTTTACTTTTTAATTTTTATTTTTATTGTAACTTTTTTTGGTTTTATTTTCATTTTTATTTTTATTTTTGTATTTTGATTATCATAATCATTATTATCTAAATATCCATTTCCTTGTATATTTGCTACTTTTACTGGTTTATTATATAATTTAGACTGATCTTCTGGCAATGTAGAATTTGTAATAGATTTTCTTCTTGATTGATATACCATTTCTTCCACCATGAAGCTAGTACAAATTTAGTGTAAGTCTCTAGATTCCATAGTAATTTTACCTGTCTACATTGCGTATACGCCAAGTGTGTTTACAGTTGGTTGAACAGAAGAGTTGAATAGATTTCTTAATTGTTGATTATAATAGCATTAATAATTTGTGCTCTAAAAATATTATATAAATTTAAAAATTACAAATTCTGAAATATAAATTTAATTAAAATAATAAAAATCTTTTATGGCATTTAAATCTGAAAAGTTTATGGCGCATTTCTTTTCATTTTCTTTAAGTTCATATTTCTTATAATCAAAATAAGCAAATATTTTTTTTTCTTTGTATAAGCATTAAACTTACTTTAACTTCTTTAATTTGCTTAAGTTGTTAAATATATATTTTAGTTCTTTTAATTTCTTTATTAATTTTATTTTTTCTCTCATATTTTATTTATTCAAACGTTTTCCTTTATGCGTAGAATTATCAAGCTGAGTTTTTAGGTTATAATGAAATGTATATTTTATTTTAAAAAAATATAAAATGTATACAAAATAAATATATTTACATCTAAAATATATATGTAAAGCTTGCAACATTTCAAGGACAAGTGCAATTTTATATGAAGCTTTGTTGAAGTAACAATTTTCTCTACTTTTGAATGGATTTTGTATAGCTTTTGGCCTGTGACGCCCATATTAAGCTTAAATGTATAAGAAACTGAGCTAAATTTCAATTTCAAAGCTTTGCCAAAGCTTTTTCAGCGACACACAGAGAAGCACAAAACTAATAAAATTTTATTTATAATTTTGTTAAAGCTTTTACTCTTCTGTGAATTTTGCTATCGATAAAAGGACTTTGCTTAGCTTTTGCCAAAGCTTTTATAAATGTTTCAAACCAATTAAGCTACGAAAAGCTTAGAGGAAGGCAACACAAATTTTAAGCTACAACAAAGATAGAAAACACAAACTGCGCCTAATAAAATATATATTTCTTTGATCGGTATATATATATATATATATATATATATATACATATATTTATGGGCATAAGGAAAATTGAAAATTATTAAGAATCTAAATATTTTCCGTCTTTGTATAATAAGGTGAAAAATGAAAAAATATGTTAAATGTGTGTATAAAATTTATATTTTTAACCCCCTTTCGAAAAGGAGCTACGGGATTTCTGCAAAATTCAAAAGTATTTAGCAGGTAGAAATAATCATCTGAGACCCCATAAAGTATATATATTCTTGATCAAGATGATTAGCTGAGCCGATCTAACTCAGTCCGTATGAACCGCTGTTTCTCAGAGACTATAAGAGCTAGAGCAACCAAATTATTTTCGTACGCTATACGAGTTTCTTTTTGTTTTTTGTATTTCCTCCCTGACCCCCGTAAAACGAACATCACGGCTAATAAGCACAATTTTCAACCAAATAAATTTTGACAAAATATTAAGAGATAAAATGATGACAAAAATTTTCTTAATACAAATTTCTTTTTAGTTATATAGAAACTTCTATAAAAATTTTCGATATAGTTATAGTATGTGTAGTTAAAATTGATATATGCTCATGATCTAGTTAGCCTTGAAATTAAAATTATCGTTCAATGGAAGTTTGCATGGAAAATATTACATTCTTGTTTTGACTTTTACAAAGTTTACAGCTAATCTATTATTTTGTTAATTCTTTTATGTATTTTCATATCAAAAATGTCGTTTAAGTTTCAACGTAAAACTAAGCCGGTTAAATTAACGGATTTGCTCTTTGTAGCCAAAAAAAACTGAGAATCTAGGAGTGCTCAATATACATTTAGATGCGCTGTTTGAGGTTAGTATTCTTCTTGGCCTATAGAGGCAAGATAACCATTATTTTATATCATTTTACAGCCACAATCCTAGTTGCATCTATTGAATATATTATTGTCCCCGTGATCCTATTGTTGGATGCTAAAAAAATAACTGAACTCATAATTGAAATGTGCTTGGAAATTGCACCCACTGACGATATCGTATACGATAGCAACAGCGAGTTGGACGACAAGTTTGGTGTTATAAATGCCGTTACTGGACGCGATACTAACAAGAATGCCACGAATAATGCCGAAGATAGACAAGATCAGGATTGGGCTAAGCAAAATCGGGCTGAACAGGATCGGGTCGATCCGAATATCGGACAGCATTTCAGTCCTAAAAATGCCTTAATAACAATGTTCACGTAAGATGATAAACAAGGGTTGACTGAGTCAAATGTGAATTTAATATTAATTAATTTAAGTATCTTAAATAGAAAATCTAGTCCATACATGCTATGAACCTAATTTCGGGCAATGCATTAATAAAAAACAATAAAATTCAAAAATTACGAAACTTTTTCTGGGGGTTGGAGAAGGAAATGTCTTAAGAAAGTATGGAAGAGAGCTCTTCGGAAATATGGGAAAAATATGAAATAAGTGCTTAGGAATACAGGAACGCTTTTTGAAGAGTGTGAGAGGAGTCTGTTGAAAGTATATGAAGAGTATGGAAGTAGTGGAGATATACAGCAACTCGTCTATTCCTTGGGAAGTAAATTTTATCCTCTCAGCTGAGTGTTGCTCTGCTTAACAATACAATCGATATACTATATATCCCACCCGAATTGAGTTCTAAAGGAAAGTCCTAGCTTTGGGGGAAATTAAATCTGCAACAAGTATAAATTTTATTGAAGCAACTGCAAACTTTTATATAGATCTAATATATATAATAGATCAAGCTGGTTCATACTTCTATCTGCATGAAAATAGGAATATTAAAGTTGTGTTCAAGCTATGTTTAAGTACATAAGTTGAACTTAATGAAAAATTTGATATGTTTTCCCGAAACTCACTGCGAATCTTGAATTTTGGCTAGAATTTTACTTGCGGCTAAAGAAAACAACAAAAATTTATAAGGGAAACATAAACAAAGACAAATTAAGATAAAAAACTGCTAAACATAATTTATAAACTGAATAATCAGAAATATTATTTATTTGGGGTAAATATTTATAAAATTTATCCATTGCTTGGCCAAGGGACAAACGCTTAACGACTGCATCAAAAACTCTGATCAAAAACTTAACTTAATTTTATTTATATATTTGTTGCATATATATATGTGTATATATATATGTGTGTGTGTGTGTGTATATATACATACATATACATAAAATATAATATATAATGCTAAAGGATATATTTAGCAAGTGTATTGATTAGAGTTTTGCGTCATTGCGAACTTATGCAAAGTTAACATAAAATGTTGCGTTGCGTGTGAAGCGCACAGCTCATGAGATATTCATAGGCAACTGCTAACTGTCCTAAGCTCCCTCTTTCACTGTTCCCTCTCTTCATCCCACCATGTTATCCTGTATCGGTTCCAGCTCTAAGCTGCTTATACTTGGTGACGATTACAGCTGGCGCCCAGTAGATTTTGCAAGTGAAACTAAACCGCCACCATTTGCTTAGTAAGCATACCTTTTGCCTCATGCCGCATGCCACACACATATATACATTGTAAGCACAACTTCTACCTCTCTACTCGCCACCCAAAAACACACACACACGCATACACACAATGTAGTATAAAAATTTTCCAATGAATGCTGTCAATCGTTGAGAACTCAACGCAACGCAACGCAGCGCAGCGCTCTTATCATGACAGCGCAGCGACTGCGTTTTGTGGTAGTAGTAGCAGCATCAGCAGCAGCGGCAGTGGCAGCATCTTTGTAGCACGTAATGTGCTATACGGTAATGTTATTTCCTATACATATATATGTATACTACAGACACATATATACATATGTATATGCTCAAAGTTTTAGTCATTCGATTTGACGGCAGATTCATGCCACATATCGATATGGTAACATTAAAATTTAACTGCGCCAAGCAACCCCCAATGCCATCTCTCCTACTCTACACCTCCCCCCGCCCCCTGTGCACTCAAATCAAGCAACTCCATGACGAGCTTGACTGCGTTTACCACCACTAAAACGCAGGCCATTGCCAAAACACGTGCACATTTATATTTATTCTAAACAAAGGAATAAAAAGTTGTGTGTCGCCGCAGCACATGAGACCCCAACTGTGGCACATACAATGCCAATACAAGTGCCACTGCCAGTGGCAGTGGAAATAGCAGTGGCTGTAACTGTGGCAGTGGCAGTGGCCAGTGGCAGACAACGCACAGCGAAATGACAGCAAAGTTTCTTCAGTTTTTTTTTTTTTGCTACACACAAAATACACTAACATAGGGTATACACTTGACACTAACACATGTGCAACATACAAATATATATATGCACATATATATATGTGCAGATATATATATATATATTCCTAATCAAGCCTTCAGCCGATTTCAAAATGCTGCTACAACTTTTGCATGCTTTGTGCCAGAAACTGCAGCAAAACTGCTTTGATTACTGCTTTTTGTTGCAGCTTTGCTTTCCCTACTATAAGTTAATATATTAATAAAAGTAATCAAAATCGTGCTTATATAACATATATTAGTATATATACATATAACATAATAAATCGCTTTTGTTGCTACTAAAAATTTTTTGAATTTTAAATTTAAATTTTTGCGCTTTAAATTTTGCTCTTACTTTGAGGTTAAGTCTGACATAAGTCTTGACTTTTGTTAAAATTTTGTATGAATTCTATTAATTTTATATAGAAGATCAAATAAATTAGTTGCAAGTTGAGTTACCAATTTGTAGCATGCCTCAAAGAAATGAAAGTTAGACTTAAGCTGAAAGATTTTGTTAGTGAATTTGTTGTGCGTCTTTTTAGAGTTAACAAATTTTATTATATATATATATTTGTATGTATATTTATATATATATATATATATATATATATAGATATGTATTATTGTTGTTTCAAATGTTTTCTTTTTGTTTTTATTATCAAGTCCAACTTGAAGGCTTAGGCGTAACGCGTAACGTGTAACCTGTAACGCATTTGCCGTTAAGGACATTAGTGCGTTTCGCTTTTATTTTGAAGGTTTTTACAATGCGAAATTCGCGTTGTTTGTTTGTTTGTTTGTTTGTAGCTACAACCTGTGGTGGGGTTTAGTAGCCTTTTGATGGTGAGGAATAGGGGTGGATGGGTGCATGGGGCATGGGTCACCTTTGGGGAGTGCTCGTAAAGCGCAGCACGCAGCAAGCCTAAGCGAAATTTCATTGGTTTTTATGGTAACGATGTACTGGCTGAATGTCCTGGCACCTTGCCACACAACTTACCTTATTTAACCATACGATATAGCAAAAAAAAAACAACATGCAACACAACACATACAAGTCTTCTACTTAAACCAGTGAAAGCTTTCACTTTTTTCTTGTCTCATCTCCTTTTTTTTTCTCACACTCATTTGAATGTTGAAAATGTACATTTGGTTGGTGTTGCTGATAGGGTTGCAATTGAAGTGCTTGCCACTGCGATCGATGTTGCCTCAGCACACAACATACAGCATACAACATACAGCAAACAACTTCAACTTCAGTTTCCATTTCAGTTTCAACTTCAATTTCAAGTCATCTTTACACCTTTCACAGTGCAACAACACATTTGGCATTGGCATTGACATTGCTTTTGGTGTTGGTGTTGTTGTTGTTGTTGTTGTTTTTGTTGTTGGTGTTGTTCTTGCTGCTGTGGCAGCATCTTTTCATGCAGCTGCATGAACAAAGGCACACCCTAGGTGTGCCCAAATATGTGGCATGGGGCTAAAGGAGTGGGTGGATGGGGAGGGGGAGATGGTTATGGCTGGCAACGCTACGCCTCGTGTGCGTCCTTCAACCCCCAATAACGACCCCAACGATTGCAGTTGCAAGATGTACCCACAACACCAAAGCGACGGCACAAAATGGTAATGCACCACCAATGCATATACACCACTTCTCACACACACACACACACACACACATACACACGTATATATATATATATATATATATATATGCACCCATACACCCACTTTAACTTTTGAATAGTGCAGAAAGTGCACTCAAGCAGCAGCTGCCCCTTATCTACAGCTCCAACTCCAATAGCAACTCCAATTCCAATTCTGAACGCCAACGCCAACGCCAACTGCAACTGCGACTCCAACTCCAACTTTAACTTCAACTTCAACTGCAGCTTCAGTTTCTGCCACAGCAGGCGCGACATTCAGTTGGCAGCCACCACCGTTTCACTTTCGTTTGAGTTGTTGTTCTCTTTTTGCCTTTGCCTTTGCCTTTGCCTTTCGTTTTGCACCTGCCACAGAAGCGGGGTGGATATTGCAACTAGACCTGTGCATCTGCTAGCACTAATAACAGCAACAGCAGCAGCAAGGATTCTATGTCAACATGACAAGAGCCAACAAAGTTGTTAACATTCTAATGCATGCTGCATGCTGCATGCTGCATGCTCCCTGCTGGTGGGTGTTCGACTTCAAAAGGGTTATAGCTATACACTAAGCGGAAGTATAATTATAACTGTACAGTAACAAATTTACATATATCTAACAAATAAACACAGCTTTTCTCTCGGTGTAAAAACTGAGCCGTTATGAATCTGAGTTAGGGTTAGAAAAGCAGTTGAGTTTTGGTTTTTGTCTCGTGTCTGTCTAGTGCATCTAAATCGCTTGCCTTCATCTTTATATATATATATACATACACTACTGTATGTGTGTGTGTGTGTGTGTGTGAGTGAGCCTTTGTGCAACTCAAGTGCATGTCGCCATCGTCGTGTTAAGTGCGTCAAACAAAGCCAAGTCTGTCGACCGTCTACCATATCTACCAACTTTCGCCTGTCATCATTTGCTGGGGGCTGTTCTATCTACCCCTCCTCACATCACCCTTGCTTACCAGTGTGTCTGTGTGTGTGTGTGTGTGTGTGAGTATGAGGTTTATGCTCTGTGATTTCTATGCAATTTAACCCTATTTTTTTGTACCAGCAAAATCTAAACAGCAGACTCCGTTATGCTTGCACTTCCTGCATTTCGTTTTTTATTTCTTTTCTTTTTGTTTTTCCATTTTCAAGTGAGTCTAAGATTTCACTTTTGTTTGGCAACGCTTCAATCAATCGACAACGAGCGTACATCAAGATTGCAAACGGAACTACATAGTGCTCCCCCCTACCCCCTCTCTTTTAAACACCAGCTCCTTCTCACTTTACTTCTCTGTCCCCATAGCATTGCATTAGACGAATTCATCTTGCATGATGAATCAATCAATATTTTGTATCCCTTGATTATATCCGATTGAGTTGTCCTTGGCAACCTTTAACAATGGAAATTTTAAGCTTTAATTGGGGTTTCTTAGGCTCTTACTTGCTCCCTAATTAAAAATTATAAAAATAAATGAAATTGAGTAATAAAAAGAAAATAAATAAAATAAATAATATAAATTATATAAATAAAATAAATAATATCATTTATATAAATAATATAAATAATATAAATAGTATAAATAATATAAATAATATAAACAATATAAATAATATAAATAATATAAACAATATAAATAGTATAAGCAATATAAATAATATAAATAATATAAATAATATAAATAATATAAATAATATAAATAATATAAATAATATAAATAATATAAATAATATAAATAATATAAATAATATAAATAATATAAATAATACAAATAATATTAATAATATAAATAATGCAAATAATATAAATAATATCAATAATATAAATAATATAAATAATATAAATAATATAAATAATATAAATAATATAAATAATATAAATAATATAAATAATATAAATAATATAAATAATATCAATAATATAAATAATATAAATAATATAAATAATATAAATAATATAAATAATATAAATAATATCAATAATATAAATAATATAAATAATATAAATAATATAAATAATATAAATAATATAAATAATATAAATAATATAAATAATATAAATACATATAAAAAATATAAATAATATAAATAATATAAATAATATAAATAATATAAATAATATAAATAATATAAATAATATAAATAATATAAATAATATAAATAATATAAATAATATAAATAATATAAATAATATAAATAATATAAATAATATAAATAATATAAATAATATAAATAATATAAATAATATAAATAATATAAATAATATAAATAATATAAATAATATCAATAATATAAATAATATAAATAATATAAATAATATAAATAATATAAATAATATAAATAATATAAATAATATAAATAATATAAATAATATAAATAATATAAATAATATCAATAATATAAATAATATAAATAATATAAATAATATAAATAATATAAATAATATAAATAATATAAATAATATAAATAATATAAATAATATCAATAATATAAATAATATAAATAATATAAATAATATAAATAATATAAATAATATAAATAATATAAATAATATAAATAATATAAATAATATAAAAAATATAAATAATATAAATAATATAAATAATATAAATAATATAAATAATATAAATAATATAAATAATATAAATAATATAAATAGTATAAATAATATAAATAATATAAATAATATAAATAATATAAATAATATAAATAATATAAATAATATAAAAAATATAAATAATATAAATAATATAAATAATATAAATAATATAAATAATATAAATAATATAAATAATATAAATAATATAAATAATATAAATAATATAAATAATATAAATAATATAAATAATATAAATAATATAAATAATATAAATAATATCAATAATATAAATAATATAAATAATATAAATAATATAAATAATATAAATAATATAAATAATATCAATAATATAAATAATATAAATAATATAAATAATATAAATAATATAAATAATATAAATAATATAAATAATATAAATAATATAAATAATATAAATAATATAAATAATATAAATAATATAAATAATATAAATAATATAAATAATATAAATAATATAAATAATATAAATAATATAAATAATATAAATAATATAAATAATATAAATAATATAAATAATATAAATAATATAAATAATATAAATAATATAAATAATATAAATAATATAAATAATATAAATAATATAAATAATATAAATAATATAAATAATATAAATAATATAAATAATATAAATAATATAAACAATATAAATAATATGAACAATATAAATAATATAAATAATACAAATAATATAAATAATATAAATAATATAAATAATATTAATAGTATAAATAGTAAAAACAATATAAATAAAATAAACTAAATAAATTAAATAAAACTTCAAAGATAAATAAAATTTCAAGAAATATACTTTAGATATGATTTTTTTTATTTAAAAAATATTTATAGTCAGGTTTAATCATGCATCAAATACAAATTATATTTAACAATTTTGATCTATCTATTTTATCTATTTCTCTCTTTACTTCTTCATTAATTAAATTCAATGCTTTAATCATTCCTGTTTTCCTTTTACTATTTAGTATTTTATTAGTTTCCTTTTCATAACTTCCACCCTTTAATTTTATACTTTAAATTCTTTCGATGAGGTTTTCATTTTTCCTTTTATATTTTCTTCTCATTTCACTTTTGTTGGGCAACGCTTGAATTGTCATCAAGCATACATCACATCAAGATTACATAGAGAACTAATATCCTTGCATCCTTACTTGAGCTCTGCTTTGTATTCTTTGCCATTCAATTGCAGCTTTGAGTGCCTGCACAACTCCTCCATCGCCCCCTCCCCTAAAAGTCCTGTAGGAAGAAAAAAACATTTGTTAAACAAAAGCCCAAATCTATTATATGTACTTCATGTATCCTTATACAAAACTGCAATTCATATGTGTGAGTCGAGTGCATATTATAAATGAAATTGCATGCAACGGTAATGATATGGTCTATAGAGAAGGATATAGTCTACCAAGGATATACACTACTCTATAAAGGATGTAAATATACGAATAGCACTTCATATTTTTCTACAGTTTTTCTTAGGAATAAAAACAGATTCTGTTTACGAATATTTAAGGGCGTTACTTGATAAGCAAGGATATTGGGATAGAATCTTCTTCAAGGATATATTGATAGATTTGTATACAGTTAGGGAATAGTAATAGTGAGGCATCGTATAGAGATTGAAGCAAGGAACAGGGTGTAGGGTACTGGGTGCTAAGTTTCACAGACTAAACTAAGCACAGAATACAAGGGAAATAAATAAAAATGTGTACGCTTAAGAAATTTCCATGTGAAGAAAGTGTGGAATGGAGACGGAGAGACAGAGCTAATGAATGCCAAAACATACATACGAGGATTTGAGGTGGCTGCCAGAAGCAGTCATGGATTTAAGATTGGGTTTTGCTTTGGGTTTGGGATGGGGCTAGAGATTGACTATGTGATGGTAGAAGGAGGAGCGGTATGTACGATGGAGGGAATGCGCATAAAAAGAAATATTTGTCAATGCAACGAAATGGAAAGTTTGAGGTGGCAGCAACGTCTGCTAGAGAGAACTGTGTGTACTCAACGTGTACCCAGTGCCAAACTCATACTTAAGCAAAGAAAAAAAAAACATAACAGAAACAGAAGAATATATATGTAAAACAAGAAGAAGAACAGGGGTTGTATAGGTAAGGAAAGCAGCAAAAAAAGAGAGAAGCAGGAGAAACTGAAGGATGTGCGTGCAAGTTGTAAAAGTGAAATGAAGTGAGTAAAGTTGAGGCAGTTGAAGGAAACGAAATGCACAGGGAACTGTGAAGCGCGTGGGAGGGGAGTAGAGCGGAGCCTAAGGGAACTGAGGTTAAAGAGGCTGCAGAAATGAAGACTACACTGTAAAGCTTCAAGAGACGCTTTTGTTCTGACCTTTTTTTTTTGTTTTCCTTTTTCTGTATTTCTTTTCTTTTTGCTTTTTTTTTGTACTTGTGCATGTGTCAAATTTGCACAACGCAGTGGCAGAGGCAGTGACAGTGGCAGAAAGCGGCGGGAAGGGGGTAAGGATGGAAAAGAGCCTGCACTTGAACTACGCCAAATATGACGTTGCCGGAGATGAAGATGGCAAAGGCAAGGGCAAAGGCAAATCCAATGCCAAAGGCAAAGGAGAAGTCAACGTAACCGATAGCTAAGGCTGACTATATAAAGCACATGCACTTGAGCTATTTGTATGTGTGTGCGTGTGTGTGTGTGTGTGTGTGTGTGTGTGCAGGGGTAGGGTGTATGAAAGTGGTGTAAGGTATGCAAAGGGTGTAGATTGCGCTATTAAGGGATGCAAAATGCAAGTGATTGCAGTGTCGTTAGGGGTTTCTCTGAACTGAACTACCTCATTTTGGGTAAGGGACAGTAGCTCTAATGATGCGGTCCCTTACAAGCTGCTTAGGCAAACAACAAAATTTCAGTATAGAGTACAAGGCCAGGATGTGAGTATGTTGTTTTTGCGCCTCAAAGTATGCAACGCTTTATTTGCATATTCATATTGTTATACAAAGCTCATGCACAAACACACACACGCACACACACAAACAGATAGAGATAGACTATATATATAAACAGAGACTATACATGCATGTGTGTGTGTGTCTGTATAGGTGTAGACTGATGTCGATTATAATGCGCCCTTTTAAGTGCTCCCTTATTGTTATTTTTTTTTTTATCTTTTTCTTTTACTCTCTCTAAAAAATTAATGAATATAAATGAAATACAAGGGTTTCAGTTTAAAGAAAAACTAACCCCAAAAATTATATATAGTATCGTATAGTATAGAAATTATATGCTTAATTTGTTCGCTAACTAAATCGGAAATTGCTAGCAACTTTTATTCTATGCTAATTTTCCCTTTGTTTGTTGCTCTTTCTGCTGCTCATTAATGGACTTTGCATTAGTTGCAACTGTATGAAAACTGCTAATGCTGACTGTACCTATATGTATATATATATAGAAGTATATATATAAGTACAGTTAATACCAATTTCATGTTGTGTAATGAGCTTTGGGTAGTTGCAGCTCATTTTCTCATTTGTAACTGAAAATTGGAGTTGGAGCTGAATCTGAAGCTGGAATTGAAGTTATGCTGAAGGCCTAGCAGAGGTCAACCCCGTGTGGACCCATTGCAATATGTGTTCGTATTTGCCGTTTATTGTTTTGGACGTGTTTGCTGCGGTTGTATTAGTGGGTCTACTATGCGTGTGTGTCCTTCTATCTGTTTATTTTTTTATTTTTTTGTGTTTTCTTTTTGTGGGCGGAAGTTTTCATTAGAAACTTTTTTGCGTTGTTTTGTGTTTTTGCCAACATCATTTTCAGCAAAAACGTCAAAACAAAAAGGGTTTACATATACATATATAAACACACACACACACACACACACACATATGCATAACTCTATATATATATAGAGTATATGTTCATATGCGACCTTCCTATATATAAACAGAGAAAGAGAAAGAGAGAGAGAGAGATAAATGCGTATGGAGATTTAGATATTTTAGACATGCGTGTGCACTTCCTGCCTCTACCGCCAAAGTGTACACGCAAACACACACACACACACACACACATACACACGCATATCCACATACAACACCCACCGCTATCAGAGGGCAAAGCGCGGGTCTGTTTCTGACATTTTTGTGCCGTTGACCAGCGCAAAAGTCTCCAAGCATCCATTTTACTGCCCCATCCAGCCTAACCCCATTCCCATGGCTGACGCACATCCTCAATGCTCTAACTAAACATGCTTAATTAGAAAGTAGCTGCGGTCGACAGAAGTAGAGGCAGTGACTGAGGCTGTGGCAGCAGCAGCAGTGGCAACTGCGACGTTTGCGTCCACAGCGACAGCGGCACGGTGGCTCATATTTCACTGACCAGCTTACCATAACCCGCTGTCGATTTGTGGAACTTGCGGCATATAGCATAGACCCTTAGCAGTGTGTCTCAACTTTCCCTTCCCCCGCCCAGTACACCCTCATCAGCAATTTTTGGGTTACCAACGCGTCGCGTCGCGTCGCAGCGCAGCGCATCGCATCGCATCGCGTTGCGTTGTTTTTGAAAATGTTTCTCATTAGAATTTATGCTCGAAAGGAAATGTTTGGAGACAGGGGCTAGGGGTAGGAGTAGAAGTAGGGGTAGGGGTAGGTAGAGGTAGCATTAGAGGTAGGGGTTGTCACTGCGGATGCTACGCGCATTTTCTGGTGGGGTTAGTGGACAGCGTAAAAAAAGGTGGTACTGGAGAAAGTTGGGCGGCGGGGGGTGCGGGGCGGACGCGGTTTGCCGTCACGCACATATGAATATGTTGAATTAATCACTTGGGTTTTGGGTTTTGGGTTTTACTCTGCTTCTTTCGCTACGTTTTTTTTTTGTTTTATTATATGTTTTCTACTTTTTTTTTTTGTTTCGTTTTGTTTTGTTGTCTCGTTTTATTATTATTATTTTTTGGGCTCAGTTTTAGCCGTCATTGAAGCCACCAAACCCACACCCACTGGACAACACACATTGACATGGGCACTGCTCTAGGCATATACATATAAAGATATATATATATATATATATATATATATATATGTATGTATATGTATATATATATTTGGTGTTCCCCAGCATCACCCCCGATGCCGCCACTTGATGCCCAGCCTGTGCCTGCTTGTATATTATGCAGCAAATCGATAAAAACTTTGACCATCGCCCTCCACAACCTCCTACCCCCCCCCCCCCCCCACCTCACTCCACAACCATAGCGCTGTCGACGTCGCCGACATGTGAAATGTGTGAAATGCGCGCATTAAATAAAAAACGCCCAAAAAAAAGGAGGCAAACAACAACAGCAACAACAACAACAACAACAAAATTAACAAACATAGGAGAATTTTTAAAATGGGCACATAGCTCCACCGCATCCCTGTACCCCTGCACCCCTACACCCCTGCACCCCAGCACCCACTCAGCTAGCATATAAACATTGCTGCGTTATCCTGTTACACCCGTTACCTGACGCAGCTAGAGCCAAAAAGGACTTTTGCTTCTCTCCTTTTTCTTTTATTTTTCTGTTTTTAATACACATTTTTTGTATGTTATTTTTCACATTGTATTGCCGATTTTGAATCGCCCCCAAAGGTGTAGCAGTTGTCCACTGGCATACCCGCTGTCACTGCCACACCCTACTCCCTCCACACACACACACACACACACACACACTCACACACAGCTTTACTCTGCGGTAGCAACATGTTTTAGATAAGGTGAATAGCTGCAATTGTTTGGAATTTTAATGTATAAGCCTTCATTCTTTTACTCCTATTCTTTTTTATATTTGGCGGTAACATCCATTATATATATATATATATATATATATATATATATATATATGTGTGTATTTATAAATGTATGTATATATCACATAAGGTTTCAAAATGGTTGATCCTAATAGCTCGTGTTTTTTTTTCGGTCTGGAAAGTCGCAGATAAAAACATAAAAATCCACATAGAAATACCTTTTTTTTTTGGGGGGGAATTAGTCACCATTAGAGCTAAATATATATATATATTATATATATTTAATATATATATATATATTTTTTTTTATTTTTTATATAATCTGCTCTTAAGGGGGGTAAAACATCTATTGGATTTATAACCCTTTTAATGTTTTTTAAATAATATTAAATTTAAAATTGTCCATTTGATTCACAGCTGACCTGCTCATTGGGTTTTTCAATTTTAAAACATAATTCTGCCAACAGATAATACTTCAAAAATGATTTAATATAATCTCTATAATGTGGAGAATTTATATATGTATGTATATATATATATATATATATATATATTAATATAATATAAAATAGTCCTTACATATTGATTCAGCTTTTTTTGTCAACTTTAAGCCTTGAAACTTTCATTTAAAGTTTGTTTTATTTTTTATATTCCAAACATCAATTTAATATATGAAACACATCCTTCAAAATATATATTGGATCTACAAGGAATGTAGTTAAACTCTTTTAGATCCAATAAGTAAAAACTAATGTAAAAGTTATTCTTAAATATCTTTCTCATTTCTACAAATAAACTTTGATATTAAAAGTTAATCTAAATGAATTTTATATAATTATAATTTGAACTTATTTTTTGGAATTAATAAATGATTATGATAATGGTAAAAAATCTATCTAGAAATATGTTTCACTTAGCATAGAATATGTTCTCTATATTAAGGAAGAGTAAAAATTGAGTAACATATATGAGAGGTTTACTGAAATTTGGGATTAGAACAGAATGAAGAGAGTGATAATTTGCTAGGAGTTTAATTTTATTTTATTTATAATGAAACAAACTTATAAGTAAACTTATAAACTAAAGAGTTAGGAGCTTTGGCTGCAAAGGCCTTGAGCTGAGAGTTTATTCTTGTTCTAAGATAAATATAAAGAGAGAAGGATTTGGTATAAAATAATATAAATGAGTTGAGTGCAAATAGGCTGGAGAAATTAAAAAATATAGAAAGAAAGCTATTGAAAGAAAGTAAAGAAAGAGAAATAATGATAAAAGAATATATAGAAAGCATTAAATATTTAAATAGTGTTTTGCTTGCTAAACAAATTGAAATGTAGGAAAAAAAAAACAGAAAAGTTTAGAATTGATTTAAATTTAGTTAAGTAGAAGGCTATAAATATATGTATATACATATTTATAAGTTATAATTAATATATATTTTAACAAATAATAAGTATCTCTTATTATTATAATTATATATTCTATTTACTTTATAATAATAATATTATTAATAATAATTATAAATCACACGATTTGAAATATATGAAGATAGGTAGAAAAGAAGAAAGGAAGAAAGGGTAGAAAAAATGCATTAAAATTGTGTTGAACAGCTGCAGGCTGCAGTCTAAAAGATAAAAAGAAATTCAAAGATAAAATAAAGATAAAAGAGAACTGCATAAAATCAAAGCAACAAATTGTTGTTATAAATGTTGTTGTTGTTGTTGTTGTCGCTTGTGTTTTTAATATTTAACTGCAATATGGAGAACACAAAAACAAAAAAAAAAAGAAATATAAAAAAAAACTTGACTGACTTTCAGTTTGTCGCCGAATTTGAAAACATCAGAAAATGTGGTTGAGTTTGTGTGTGTGTGTGTGTGTGTGTCTTTGAGCTTGTCGTCTGTCAACTGCACAAACACAAACACAGCAACAAAAAAATAAACATATAAAATAGAAACAAGAAAAAACACTTCGATTTGGTTTGCCAAAGTTAAAATACTCTATAAAAAAGTTAAAATATAAAAATAATAAAAGAAATCTAATATGAAATAAATTGTATGTATATTAATATGTATATTTATATGTATACTTATTTTAATATACATATTATTTTATATATATTATTCTGTGTTTATGTATATACATAAAGTTTAAGAGTAAATACTCATAATAAGTTTTGTTTCTATTGCCTTAAATTTGTGACTATCTGCGATTTTGTATTGAAGAGATAAGCGTTTACCGTTAGGCTGCTACTTCGAAGTAATAAACGCTTTCGCTGTGTGCTCTGTACTTCAATATATATATATATATATATATATATATATATATGTGTGTGTATGTGTAATATTGTAAGCTCTTCTGTATGCAAGCAATTGGCAGATTTGTTTTGAGTTTCATTGGAAACGATAGCAACTTCTGTAACTGAACGGATTTCAGGCAGCACCTATAGCATATCTATGCAATTTATTTAGTACATATTTATATATACATCTTTATATCTCAACTGTAAACTTGTGGCAATTCAATTCAATGCACTTTCAGCTTAGTTTTCTTTCAGCTTTATTTCTTTTTATTTAGTATAAATATATTGTTTCGTTGCATAAATGCTAGCTAAAACTTTGTTGCCTGACTGTTAGTGTATTATAAACACATACAGACACACACACACACACATATACACATTTACACATATATACATTTAGACTTGCATACACATACAGTTAAGAGTGTAGAGAGAAAAGCCCGCGGAAGTGCAGCAATTGCAATACGAAGCTCGACAAAGCATTCTAACATGATTTTAATTACGATGACAACAGGCGCTGCTTGCAACCGCCCAAACTTGTGCCACAAAACAACTTGCTCGTGTACCCATTCCATTTAATATTTTCCTTCTACTTTTCACCCTTTATGCTTTATGCATTCATTTCGCTTTACTCTTATGCTTCTGTTTCATATTCCACATCCGTATCCTCATCCGCATTTGCATCCGCATCCGCATCCAAAACTCACAATTCGCAATTCGCATGCTAAGTCCCCTCACCTCAGTTGGTTATCCGTTGTAGTAGCAGCGGCACGAGGCACAAGGCACAAGTGACAAATGCAAGCGAGTGGAACAACAATAACAACAGCAACAACACAAACACACACACACATACAAAAAACAACAACAACAGAAACAAAGCGAAACGTGTGAAGTCCTCAAATCGCTTGCAGCAAGTTGAAGTTGGCAAATGTTTCGCACATTTTTGTCAGCCTCATTTCGCTTGGCCTTGTGGCATGTCTCTTGCAATGCTTTAGGCAATAAACTCTTCCCCTCTCTCTTCACCACTTCCTCTATTTTATTTTAGTATTCATATATTTAGGTAACTCTATTCAATGCAACTATATTAATAGCAAAAAAAGAATATCAACACCCAATGAAATGCTTCAATTTTCATTACAATTTTCTCTTTGTCTTTTTAATGCATTAGTGAATATGTATGTTTAAGATAGAAGGAAGCATCTTAATGCCTATACAATGTATATATATTATATATATCAACCACAGTAATTGATTGAAATTGTCTCTATTTTCTATTCTCTATTCCTCTAAGAACACAGAGCTCTCGGATATTATTAGAATTAGAAGCAAATAGATTGACATTTTGTCAATTGTCAAGATCAAGTTTATTTATAGATTTTGATACTACCATACTAGACTTAATAATTACTATTAGTTTCAATTTAAGACTAATTTCGATCTATGCTGCAAATCATATAAAAATTTAGAAATAAACTTAGAAATTATTCCAGAAACAATTTCCCATTCTGCGGCGCGTTGCATAAAATATTTCATAAGATGCAAAATTGCTACAAGAAATATAAATAATAATAATAATAAGGTATAAATATATAAAGTAGGTAATAATACTATAATAGAGTGTTAGATAATACCTTGCATTCCTTCAATTAAATTCTTCTTAACTTTATTTCTTGCTTAACAAAAAATTTCTTCGCAATTGTTTTAATTTTTTTTGTTTCGAAAATATATTTTCAATTATATTTATAGTAAATTTAACTATATTAATCAGCTAACTTTATCACACTTGATATGGATATTTTAGTTAATAAAACAATGTTATTTTCGAATCTTTTTTAAATTTTTCGCACTCCAAATAAAACTTTAAATCTTGCTTCAAAAATAATTAGTTAAAAGTTTAATTTATTGCTTATAGTTAATTATTTAAATATACGCAAAAATTATTGAATCGTCTTATTAATATAATGTTTTATAGTATTTATACCTTATATATATATATATTCCATTATACTATTATAACTCTTATATATTATTATAATATATTATATTATTCTAATTAGTATTGTTAGTACTCTAAGAGTGTGTTATATAATTTTTATTGAATTTTTTAGATGCAACCAAAATTTGACATTTAATTATTAGCTTTTCCTTGTTTTAATCTAAAAGTTAAATGAAGAAAAAAATTATTTTTAAATATTTTTTATTATTTTTTCTTTTTAATTAATAAATTTTGAATAAATTTAGTTTATAAATTGACAAAGTAAAATGCTGCTATTTGAAACTAAAATATTTGTAACTATTTAAAATTATTCTCTACTACTATTACTTCATTCCACTACATTCTACTACGTTCTACTACATTTATGCATTTCCCATTGCAGTCTACACACATACATTGAAACTTTTTAGTTTTGCATTCATCTAAATTGCACACTTACCGGGCAAACAGAATTGATTGATAAAGTAGTTGATTCACAACTGATTTTTAGTCCCTTTGCTTTTTGAAAAAAGAGTAAAAGGGAACCATTGGATTTGTGCAAAATCGAGAAGTATGTAACAGGTAGAAATAATCATTGGAAACCCCATAAAATATATATATTCTTGATCAGGATGACAAGACGAGTTGATCTAGACATGTCCGTCTGTCCATCTCTCCATCCGTCCGTCCGTGTGAACGTCAATTTCTCAGAGACTATAAGAGCTAGAACAATCAAGCTTCGTTATTTTCGTTGCTATACGAGTTTGTTTTAGATTTTTGAATTTCCTCCCTGACCAGCGTAATACGAAGAAAACGATTACTAAGCATAATTTTTACCCGATCACATTTATCTTTGGTACACATAGAAATTAGATCAATCTTGATCTATGTTGTGAATTTCATTAAAATTGAACAAAAAACACGGAAGTTATTCAACATTAAATATCGCGTTGTGGAGCGCGGGGCGTCTAAAAATCGAGCGAGAAATGGCTTAAAGTGCGTGTAGAACTGTATGTATGGTTGTGTATGTATAGGCAAATGGACTCTCGTAGTCGGGTACACTCGACTACAGATTTCTTACTTGTTATATTTATTTACATTTATTTATATGAAGTGGTTTCCTATTACAATATATGTATGAGAAAGAGTTTACAGTCGCCGTCTCAATAGAGAGAGAGAGAGAGAGAGAGGTAAATGAGCTAAATAAATGTTTTATTCTATTGAATTTGGATGCGCTTTTGATGGAACTTTGATGCAACTCCCCAAATCTGAATGTCATATCTTCACATGGACATAATGACTAAACACTGCGTTCTTGCATCGTAATGATAGCCTGCACAGAATTGCAAAGAAATTGCATAGAAATTGCACAATTATCCGGCGAACAGAATTGATAAGAACTAGTCAAAGCAGAACTACTTATTATATATATATTTCTATTTATTTATATAAAATGGTGTCCAAGAAACTGTTACGATATATGTATCAAAAGGAATTTAAAGTCGCCATCTCAATGGGGCTCAATGGGCGCGCTTTTGCAACGGAAATTGCAAGGCAAATTGCAAAAAAAAATTGGCACAATTACCAGGCGAACAGAATTTATAAGAAGCAGTTGATCCGTAACTGCTTATTATATATATTTTTATTTATTTATATAAAGTGGTTTCCAGTGAATTTTTACAATATATATAGCAAAAAGAATTGAAAGTCGCCGTCTCAATAGAAAGAGAGAAATGAGCTAAATCAAAGTTCTATACTATGGAATATGGTTGCGTTTTCGATGGAACTTTGCAGCAACCCCTACAAATCTGGATGCAATATCTTCATATGGGTGCAATAAGTGTGCTATACACTGCGTTTTTGCATCGTAAAGGCAAATTGCAGAGAAATTGCATAGAAATTGCACAATTACCAGGCAAACAGAATTGATAAGAAGCAGTTGTTCTAGAACTGCTTAAGAGCTGTTTGAATTTTTTCCAGAAAAATAAATGTAGCATATTTTTGGGCTGACTAATTAATGCACTACTTGCAATTTCAATACAATATATCGTAATTTCATTATATGCCCAGGACAAAGGGTCAATAGAACCACAAAATATGATTTATCGTATTACTACTATAGGATTTATGGAATGTAATTAACATATTTTAATAGCTATGCTCTATAACTATTAAGTTGAACCGCTTCTTGTTAGACTGAAGGAAAATAGATAAATTGAAAATGATTAATTATATTAACATAATATATTATATATATTTTATTTTATAATTATTTTAATTTTTTATCTTTTTTCTAGCTTTATATTTATAAGCTTAACACTTTTCTTACCAACAGCTGAATTGCTGCCGCTTGTCATATATATTTATACTTGATCCTGATAGTCTCAAGAGATGCCTCCAGATGACATTTGAATAACATATTACAACTATAATATATTCATTATATATTTTATATATATTTATCATTCGATTGTCATATCTGAAAATCGCTGTTTATCCAGGAGCTACTCATATAAGTCATATCTTCTAAGCTAAAGCAAAGAACAGCTCCAACGGCTGAATCAATAAATTTGTGGCAATAATTGTTAGCGTCTTGTCTTATGTTGGTGAAAGTGAACTTTCTTCTTAATAAAATTTACTTCTCATACCTTTTGTGAGTCTGATCTTCCATTTAAGTTTATCTATTTTGCAGGGGATTGATTGTATGTGAATATTTAACTATTCTAAGCATTCAAGGACATCATTTTTATTAGGCAAGATTTCAAGAAAATCTTTAGACGACTTTTTAGTCGTTTGGGGAACTTATGGATCTATTTATATTATAATTATATTTGCTTACATATGTATATATAGAACATATATCTATATAGAATAGATATAGTTTCATGTATAATTGTATAGACTGTTTAAAAAGACTTATGAAAGGGACATAACAGCAATTTCTGAAACGTTTAACATAAAGTTTTTTTTTTCTTTTGTGACCGAAGGATGCTGTTGCTTTAATAGAGCCAATGCGGGTGGTGTGGCACATTGGGTGGTTATGTGGTGTTGATGGAAGCTGTGTGATGTATGGTGGTACATACTAGGTGGCAGCTATAGAAAGAGAGAAGGTGCATGGGGCAGGGGAAGGAAGTAGTTAAAGTACGGGGCGCGAGTAATGCGGGCTCTGCGTTATATTATTTTGACAATTTGTTGTACTCCTTTTTATATATATATATATATATATTTTTTTTTTTCGCTTGATTTTCATTTTATTTTATCAATTTTTTTTTTTTTTTTTGGGAGCCAAAAAAAAGGAGAAAAAACAAAATGAGAAAAAAAATAATATGAAAATAAAACGAAATGAAATGGTAATGGCAATACATAGGCGTAAGTACATGCAAGTATGTACAGGCATATGTGTGCGTGTGTATGAGTGTGCGTGTGTATAAGTGTGCGTGTATGAGTGTGCGTGTGTGTATGTGAGTGGGATGTGGAAAGTGCAAAACGAGTAATGTTGGTTGGGGTCTCTTTTTTCTCTTTCTCCTTTTTTTTTTTGTTTTTTTTTTTGTTTGGGCTACAGCATTTGGTATTTGGCAGTTTGGGGGTTAAGGGATGGGGGATGGGGGTTGGGGGTGGTCTGTCGAAAAAAGAAACGAACAAAACGCAACACATCATTGGTGGCATGTGCATAATCAACGGCAACGTTGGCCAGAGCCGATAGGCGGCATAGGCCCGAAATCGAAAGCCGAAAACTGCAAAAAACGGGTCGGAGAATGCGCAGCTCAAAAGCTTGCCGCCTGCGCCTGGTAGCACGTAATGCTGCTCAATACTAGCAGTAGCAGTGGCAGCAGTAGCAGCAATAGTAGATGTAGTAGTAGTCGTAGTAGTAGACCAAAGTGCGTTGCAAATGAGCAGAAAAAACAAAAAAAATAATAAAAAAAAAAATGAAAAAGATAAAAAATACACACACACACACAAAAAAAAGGCCACGCCCGTTCATGCTTGCCCTGCAATATAGCTACACCTGCTTCATGCTGCATGCTGCATGCTACATGCTACATGCTACATGCTCTCTGCTTCCTGCTCTCTGGCTGTTCGCACTATACCTTATCCCTTGCAACTGCAGTTTTGTATGTGCTTTTGCAGTTGCTGCTGCTGTTGCTGTTGCTGCTGTTGTTGCTGTTGCTGTTGCTGTTGCCATTATCAGTGTGGGTGTGCATGCATTGGGCTGTGGGTGGAGTAGGCCTGAACGTGTTGGTGCGTCACCTTCCTACTCTTCATATATATATATATATATAAATATTTTTTATACATTTTTTTTCATGCTTTTTTTCTGTGGTGGCGATTCTCGTTTTTTGATGCCTTTTTTTATGCTTTTTGGTTATTTTAACTGCACAATTTTAATGGATTTTTTTCGCGTACATAGGTGTATATATATATATATATATAAGTATGTATGTATATATGTGTGTGTGTGTGTGTGGGAGGGAGTGTGGGTGTATGGGTGTATGCTGCTTGTTTTACTTTATGCACATGGGTTCGTTTTTATTTAAATTTTTTATTTTTATTTTTATTTTTATATTTTACTTTTTTGGTATTTTTTTTCTCCAATTTTCTTTTTTTTTTGTTTTTTGTTTTTTGTTTTTTGTGTGTTTTTGTTCGCCGACGTCGACGCGCTGCTCATCATGATGAGAATTTTTTTATTCAAGCAGATAATTACATTTAAATAAAATAAAAATTTCATGTAGCGCAAGGTGGTCATATACCCCCCACCGCCCGCCACACTATCCATTCCCTCTACTGCTTGATGTCCCTGTTTTGGACAGAATGGCACTGGCTTTACTTTTGCATGCACTCCTCCGCACTCCTTGGGCTAGGTGCTTGCCCCTTGGGTGAAAAGAGGGTATCTGACTGGTCTGAACAGGACTCGACTCGACAGGACTGAACTGGACTGGACTGGACTGGACTGGATTGGACTCGACTGCACTGGAACTGGACTGGGAATGGATGGGAGTCTACTTTTAGTCGTTGTTGGTTTTGTTGTTGTTATTGTTGTTGGTGTTGTTGTTGCTGTTGCCGTTGCCGTGTTATTTTATAATTCATTTCGTTGCGTTGTTTGACTTACGCGGCACAGCACGTTGCACATTGCAGCCTCGTTGTTGCTGGTTTCTGGTTGCTGGTTGCCCCCATTCGCAAACCTTTAGGTTGATGTTTCCGTTGTGCCTCTATGTTGTTGTCACACAGTGCCGCAAATTGCGCCGCATTTGTCTGCTCTTAGGCCTTGGTCATCTGTTCTGTCTGTAGCTGCCCCTAAAAGTATGCACCCAATATACAAGTCATTCGCCTCGACGCTCAACGTATTCTGTTACCCCTAGCCAATTTGAATGTTCCCTCACCATCACCCTCATCATCAGCCTCACGCTCACGCTCACCCTCATCCTCATCCTCATCCCTGACCAGCTCACAGCCGTTAACTGGTTTTTGTTTTGTTTACAAACTGCAGTCAAGTTGTACTGTTAATGGCTAATTGCCAGGTTTCTACCAGCTCACAAGTCCACTGAGAATCTCATTCTTATTTCAGTTGTTATCCTTTTGCTTTTCTTTTGTTTTTGTTTTTGTGCTCATTTTTGATTCTAAAAGTGTCGCAGTACAAAAATCATCAAAAACCAAATTTACTGCTGTCTTTTTCTACTTTTGTTTTCTTACGTTTTGTTTTCATTTCTCTTCTCTTCTCTTCTGTTTTTTTTTTCTTTCATTCTTTTGCACCCTTTTCCAGTGCAGTGACTGCAGCAAGTGACATGAACTCTATGCAAAGGGCAGAAGATACAAAAGGAAACATAATTTTAGGCCAATTATAGCTATGGTTTGCAACAGCTAACGATATGTTATCGATATATTTAACAACGATCTACTTTTCGGCACTAAAATGTATTATATATCGTTTCCCAACATGAAGTATTACTTATGTAAATATTTCCTTAAGTATTTGTTAAGATTTTCGTTAGTCGTCTTAAAGTTATCGATAGATTTTTTTTCTTCTTTGAGAGCATGCAAAAAATCGATATCTTTAAGTTATGCCGACAGCTTGGAAGCTGCTTGAAGAAATAACACTTCAATGGCAAGGCAAGTGACACATTTCCAACGAAATCGATAAAGTTGCAACAACAACACTGAGGCATGAGGCATGAAACGTATTGACAACTGATAAACTGGCAACTGGCAACAGGTCGATAAATCGAGAAGTGTAGAAGTGGCATAAGAACAGTATCTATCAATGACAATTGAGGCTGCTAGGGGCAACGTTTAGCTTAAGTTTATGTTGCTGTTGCTGTTGCTGTTGCTGTTGTGTGGCACGAGGCAGACATGGTGGCAGCTAAGCATACAGTTATATGATATATAAGCTATAGACTTTTATATATTTATAGACTACACCGATATGTTTGGCACTGTCTGACCAAAGCTGCACACTTGACACAATTGAACTCAAGACTTCAACTGGCAAGGGAAATCCTAAAGGTTGGAGTAAGGGTAAGGGTAAGGGTAAGGGTAAGGGTAAGGGAGTTGCCTGTCAGCATGGTAACATGGCGTATACGTAATATGTTTATTAATGCCTTAATGCATGACGTTGATATCTGTTGTAATGGCATAATGATATCCTTATGCTTATCCTGTCTATTCTTAGTTTATTGTGCACGTAATGCATCTCACAAATATGAAAATTAAGTGCACAACGTTGTCTAAATTGTTGATTGTTGTTGGTTGTTGGTTGCCGTCGCACACAATGCGTATACGTAACTTTTTGTTGTTGGTAAGTGTACGGCTATGTTGCACACAATTTGCGTTTTGTTAGTGTATATAAAACTATTGCAACTATTAACTGCAAGTTGCATAATTTTCAGCTGTAGTCCTTGTTGATAATAAGAATAAAATTCTTAAAGTTTTTTATAAGAAACTTTGGAAATATTGTTTAAATGATGTAGTTAGCTATCGATATATTGTTATCGATTGTTTTTTTTTTTTCAATTATACAAAGTCTGTTTTAAGTTCTGTTTCCCTCTCTGCTTCCCTTCCTATCTCTTCTACACTCTCTTTATATATAGCCAGACTTTTGCAAGGAATACAAACTTCGTTTTGACTTTCCCCTGTTGATTTACACATATGTATATATGTATTTATATATATATATATATATGTGTATATATATATCTATATAAATATGTATTTTTTTATGCATATACAATTGTTTTTGTTCTGGCCATAATTGAATTGGAATAATCATACTTTGTTCTCACAATTTCTTCATTTGAAAAAAGCAAACAAAAAACACAAAAAAAAGAAAGCAGAAAATTTCCTTGAATTGTTTGCTTTCTCCACGTGTGCAATTTACACAATTGTTCAACCAGTTTCATCATTTCATCATTTCATCATTTCAACATTTTTTACATTAATCAAGAGCTTTTGTTATATATATATTATATTTAAGTCTCTAACATTTATGAGCTCCTTCTGTTTTTTATTATAATATAATAAAAATAATTGTAGGTTGCTTCTTAAGTTTCTATTTGAGTCCTTTTAGTCTCTCCCATAATGCAGTGAATGTTTTCTTTTTTTTTACTTATTTATAACTCAGTTAGAATATGAATAAATATATCTATAATTGTGTAGAATATCCTTGCTGCTAAACTTTTAAGTCCTGAACTAAATAAGTTAACCGATGGGAAAGATATTTTGAAGTTGCCTCCTTATGGTTCTTAATGTGCTCAATTTTATTTATATTTATTAGTAATATTTATATTTATTTAATATTTATTTATAGTATTTATTAGTTTAAACTTTGCTTAATATATTTTATCTTATATTTATATATATTATATATATTCTTCATTTATTTCTCTGGCTCCATTCCCAATCTCAATGTGTGAGTTTGCCCATTTCTGTTTTGTTATATATATGAAAAATATGTTTTGTTTCAATATTTTATAATATATTATATATTTTATGTTATTATAAATGATTATATTATATTATCATAAATTAATGAATATATATAACATTATTATATACAAGATGTAATCCAAATTGAAGCTTATTTTAAATCATACAATATGCAGCGCCATCTTTTGCCAACTCGCCGCACTAAGAGCATTCCATCTGCTACTTTCATAAGCCACTAATTTCGGATAGATTCTACGATTGTTGTTCAGTAGCTCATTTTCATATGCTGTTGAATGGGTGGAATATGATCATAAAATAATCTTTGTGCTCTGGTTAAGAGTCTTAATAAAAAAAATATAATTAAAAGCCGATAAATCAGGCATAAAGAAAGGGTGATCGCTAAGAGAAATTTGTTTTTCTTTTCTCTTTATAAAAAATGAGTTTATTTTCGTCATAGTTATAGTTAAATATAGCAACAAATCAATTCTTTCTTAGAAACAGTATAAATCGTCAAAAAAATAGTATGCACCATCAACATTTTGAACTTTGGGTACGAGTTCCTTGGGAAAAATATTCTTGGAATTATAAAACATAAATATCATTCCAATTGTCTTGTCTCAAGACTTCTTTTGGGTCAACTTCGAACCTTCATTTAGCATCTTCACATTTACTATTACGGTCACATGTAAGGCAGCATATCTTATCACCAGCTATGATCGGAACGAGTATTATTATAATACAAAGTATATATATATATAAAACTATATACATCAGCTTTTCTTCTGGGAGAATATGCAGGTTAATCTTATTGCAGTTTTTGTTGAAGTTTTCACAGGTTTCTTTTGGATTTTCTTGAATTTCATTGAGAAACTTTTGCAGAGATCGACGTGAATGATAGTAATATAAAGAATGTTATAACTGGACTATATGATATATAATATAGTGTGAAAGGATGAGATAATCATTTTATATTAATGGATAAGAAAAGAACTCGCAATATATCTTATCTATCTCTTAATATATCTTAAGTTAAAGGATACGAAAGTGAGGCAAAATATGAGACGAATATAGCTGCAATTTTGAGTTGTGTTTAGTATAGGAGGCAATTGATATATATATATAAATTGAATATATCTTATAGTTCAAGTATATGTGAATTCGGAAAGATGGAAAGATTTTCAGATTTAAGCACAGAGAGAATAGGGCAAGAATTGATTGAGAACTGTAGCTTATGGTGAGCGGGTTAAAGATGAATGCTGTAAGAAGTAGAGTGTCTATGTGTGAATATGTGTGAGTGTGTGTGTGTGAGTGTGTGTGTGTTTGAACAAAATGTGCAAGTTGCAAAGAAGAGGAACTAAGCTTGTTAGCAACTTGCCACATGGCAGCCACACGCACTACTGAGCTGCAGCAAGGCTCTTGCGGCTACATAAAAAGGATGAAGAAACAATTGAAAGCAACTCTGGTAGAAAGTGCAGAAGAACAAAGGAGAAGGGGTAGGGGTAGGGGTAAGATGATGGTAAGTTGGTAACTTAGTGGGTGGTTAAGTTAGCAACGTTTGGTTTAATGCGTAGAAAACGTTATAGGAAACGAAAAGAAGGTTGAGTAGGAGCTGCAAATGATGATGACAGAGAGAGAGCAAGAGAGTGAGAGAGAGAGGGGAGAGAAGCAAGTGCGGTTTGCTGTGCAGTGCCTCATTTTGCATATTATTCAACATATTTTATTTCATTTTATTTCAGTTTTCTACATTTTTTCTCTCTTTTCTCACTTGGTTTTCTTTTTTCTTTTTTTTTTTTCTTTTGCGCGTAGTTGTTGAGCTTTCGGGGCTGTAGCAGCTACTTTCTTCTTTACTTTCATAACATCTTTCTTCAGTTTTCTTTTTTGTTTTTTGTATTTATATATATATATATATATATATGTATATATATATGTGTGTATGTCGGCTTTCTGCACTCATATGTGCTTGTAAAGTTTTTACTTCGTTAGCATAATGAGAAACCGCGTGTTCATATCCACACGCCTACACACACAGACGCACGCTTCAAGGATACTATGCGTATGTATGTATATATTTCTATAAGCAAGCTTATTCTATATTTATATATATGTGTGTGTGTGTGTGTGTGTGCCTCTTGCGTAAGTATTTTGCGCCGTATGGGAGTGATGTGTGGATTGAGGTAGAGGGAGAGTCAGAGTCAGAGTCAGAGGCTAAGGCAGAGGCGAGTTGTGTTGTGTGTTGTGTGAGGGGCACAGCAACACAGCAAATTCTATTTAAATTGTGTACAACATTATTAGAAAGTTTTCCATTGCGCCGACCAACAACAACAGCAGCAACAACAACAACAAAAATAACAACAGCATCAATGAAAGCCGAAAAAATAAGCACAAAGCACACACAACCAGGCAGGCAGGCATTGATAAAGGGTAGGGGTACTGGCAAAGGGGGGGGGGGTGGGGTTGGGTATGGATTTTAGGAGCATAACGTGGGTTAGGTGGGGCTGGTATGGGAAACGCGTGCAAAAAGTTGCAAAGAACGCCAACATAAGCAAAAAAAAAAAAATGAGAATATGTTGGGAAAAAGTCGAGAAACAAAATTTTTAATTTGCCTCGCGGCATAACACACACTCATACACACACACACACACTCATATATACACCCACACACATGCAGGCAAACTGTCTTGACAACAGCAACCCATGCCATGTCCAACAAAAGCAAAAGAGCTCAGCAGATGGAGGGAGGTAGAGTGGGGGAGCTGAATCCTGTAGGAGTTCCTTTTGCCTAACAAAAATTTTCTTAACTGCGTAAAAACAACCGCAGAATTGTTTTAAATTTCTTTTGCTGAAAATTTCTCTTTTATATTTAGTTGTGCCATATTTGACTATACACAAATACACACACAAGCACACACATATATACATATATATATATATATATATCATATATATAATTTGCTCTTAAGCAAAATCATTTATTGTAATAAAACTTTTGATTTTTTTTTTTCAACTCTGAAAAACTTGTCAATAGATTTCACAAGAGAATTTTTAATTAGCATTTAATTTTCTATATATTCATAAGATATATATATATAGCATATATAATGCATAATATATGTATATATAGCGAATAACATTTATATAAATATCGATCATCAATTTTATCGATCGTAAGGACAAATCGCTTGAAACAAAAGCTGTGACTTTGCTTTGATATTTCTGTGTTCTTGTTTTTAATTTAAATTAAATTAAATTTGTCCTGTTATCAGCATAATTTGTTAATCTTTTAAAACATTCTTAGAACAGTTATTATTATTGATTATTTATCGATATATTAATATCGCAAAGTCATATAGATTGATCGTATTGCAGAGGATTCACTTTGTTTTCATTTCTAACATTCCGCATGATTGACTGAAAATCTTGTTATAGAAACTATTTTGGTTTTTTTTTTTTTGTATTTTTAGACTTATGTAATAAAAATTTATCGATATATACACAGCACTAAGCAATGTATCGAACGTTTTACAAGGCACAAGTTGTTTGGTCGAAGAGAATTTTACACCGACTTTGCTTTCATTTCGATCTTTCTTTTCTGCAGTTGATGGTGTTACAGAGCCGTTATAAACACAATTAAGAAATGCCATTACTATTATTAGACTAATCTATAAATAGTTTATCGATTTGTACATATATGTTGTAAGGCAATATATCGATTGAATGCGACTTGTCACATGGAGGAAAGGATCAGCTTGACTAACATATCTGTATGATATTTAATTAATTAAATTAAATTAACATAATATTACAATTTTATTACTATTTCAATCTATCAATATTACTATTTTATAACTAATTTATCGATTATTTATCGATATATACAATTCGTGAAGCACTTAATTGAAAGCATGTTTCGCTTTTGCTTTGCTCTCATTTCTGTGTGTTTTCATAAGATTTGAATGATTGAATGATCCTTTATAAGTACAGTTATAATGCAATGTATAATTATTATGCCATATATGTATACTGTATCTATATATATCTAATATTTTACTTAAGAATATCGTCTAGCTTATAGTTTGGTTGTTCAATGGACAACGCGTCGTATGAGTAACCAAATTGTACAGTCAACAACTGTCAATAAATGATGTTTGACTGTTGCTCAAATATATATTCATATATATATATATATATATGTATATATACAAACTTTTATAAGTATAAATATATATGTAAACACATACACAACACACACACACACACACACACACATATGCTTTTGCTAAGGCAAAAAAAGTTTTCTTATTCTTTTTCTGCTCGAACTGCTCAAAGTGCTTGGTGCTTGCCTTCGTCAAAGGACACAGAAGTTGCACAGCCCCAATACACTATACTCTACACTCTGTACACTGTACACTCTGCAACCCTCTCACCCCCTCATCCAATTTAACAGCTAAACTCATATTCATGCAATGCCTTAACCATAGCGGTTATTCAATGGTTTGGCGGGGCAGAGGCCAAGGACAGCGTCGAAGAATTAAAACCGCAAATGTTGCTCTGCACATTATGCAAAATTAGTAGCAGTACCTCTATATGTATATGTCTACATATGTGTATGTTTGTATGTGTGTTTGCTGTGGGTAAGCGCACACACAAAAAGAATTTTTAACAAACTTTTCACATGCTTGTTTTGCTCTACCCCAAAAATTTGTAGGCGTTTCACTCATTTATGATGAGCACAAAGATGAACGTCTTAAGGACGTGAGCTGCCGATTCAAGCGACGCTAGGATGTTGTGCACAGGCGTTTACACTTAAACAATAACCAAAATTTGGTTATAATTACTAATATTGATAATTATTTTTATGGATTGTATAAAGTAGATTGCTTTGAGTTTATTGACATTAAAATTTGGCAAATTTTCTATAAAAATTAAAGCTAAAATTAGAGCAGAAAAGGCTTCTATAGGGCATAGAGAGTACGGCTTAAGCTTGGCTTATTGCTGGGGAATGGAAGAAAAACAAAAAAAACTTGAGCAGATAGAATATGAAAAGAACTTCAGGCGTTGATGCTGTTGCCCGTGGCTGCTCCCCCTTTCCCCACCGGAAAAAGAAAGTAAAATAAAATAAATAAATAAGTAAGGAATGGGATATACTTCTCCCTCTCTCTCTCTCTCTCTCTCTCTCTTACTCGTACTTTTACTTCTTAAGCATATTTCATTACATGTATGCTCAGTTAAAAGAAAGACAGAGAGAGCATGCTAAAGCTGTTGAGGCGTGTCTGTATGTACGTGTGCGTGTGCGTGTGTGTGTGTGTGTGTGTGTGTGTGTGTGTGTGTGTTGAAACCAACTTGAGTTTCGAATGTCAAGAAAGATCGCGCCCATGAACCATCGCCTCAGAAAACATTAATCGCATCGTAAATGTGCTGCCATTTTCAACTTGCAGGCAGCTAATTTAACCCAGCAACAACTCAAGACAAGCACATACATTCCTTAAACACACACATACGCACATTCCACTCCAGTTACCTACCTTGCCCTTAGGGAGAAAGAGTGGAGGAGACAGAAAGAGAGAGCAAGAGCAAGAGCAAGTTGTGTTTTGCTTCTTTTGTCTAGAAAAAATTGTTTTTGTGAAAAATTAAAAGCGCAAATGCTGGCTTCCATCCTGCCATCCATCCATCCATCCATCCATCCTTTCTCTTTTCCTTCTTTCTTTCTTCATTTCTTACACCCTGTCTCAACCTTTAACCTTCAACCTTCAAGCTACAACCAACTTCTTACCATACCATATCAGACTGGCTGGTTTCCTACTCATGATTATTTTGAAATTAATTTGAAAGCCCCTTTTTTCTCCTACTCCTACTCCTACTCCCTACTCCACCATTCTATCTCCATCCCCTCCAGCAACATTTCTTGCACAAAAATTGTCTCAAACTTCCACAAAACTCAACTTCATTACTCATCTCATTATTTTCCACAACATCCTTAACATTGTGTATTGTGGCCCAGACACATGTGACAAGCAATCTACCATGGTTAAGGCTATGGCTATGGCTCTTAATACTTACTTTAATTTAACTTTAGAAATCTACTTAGCCAACTTCATTTAATTAATCAACATTTATAATTTTATAAATTTCATTTCATTAATCGATAAAGCAATAATCGACTTTCTAAACAGCAAATCAAAATGCAAAATGAGAAATGGATTCGAATCCTTCAGTCTGACTTTACCTATAATGCATTTGCTCAGATCTTCTTAAGCATCCAATTATAGTTAAAGCATAGTAGATATTTCGCTATATATACAGTAATGTAAACCAGCATATAGAAATGTTTTATATATAAATCTAAAAGGCATATTTTTATTTGCAATTAAAATTATCTTAACCAGAGCTCGATGAATATAACTTAGACAAATATACTTGATTTCTTTGCTCTTTAGTTATATATGTTGTCTTTATCGTATGAATAATAAAAAAAATATATGTATATTATTTTCAGAAAATTTTCTTTATAATAAATTTAAATTAAATATATATAAGATTTTAATAGTTATTTGTGATTCAAGTAAAAGTTGCATAGTTTTATATTCTGATAAAAAATATATATTCTGAAAAATTTTTCGATTGAATAAATAAATAACATTTTTTTAATTCTTCATTATATAATTTAAATAAAACTTAAAAAAAAATTTTCAAAAATTATAAATCCAGTTTATATATTATTTTCATTATAAATTTGAAAAAAATAATCATATGATAGATATGATAAATCATTAAAATAGTTTTTTATTATTGTATAAATTACTATACCACAATTCTTCGAACAGTTTCTTTTTATTTAAAACAAATTTATTTAAGCATATTCATTTAATTAAATTTAAAATATATAAATAAACATTTTTTAAACATTATTATTATTTACAAAAAAATAATATAATATTTTTTCTTATAAATAATAAAATTAAATTAAAATGTTTTTTTTTTAAATCTTTTATTATTCAAATTAAATTCATAAAATGCAAATAACAGTTGCATTTTTTTCGGTTGACATACAGACATAACCAATATAATTCATATATATCTGCTCTAACTTTGGGCAAAACTTTTAATTTATTTGTTTTGCTCATCGTTTGAGTATTTACAGTGGATTTATATATTATAATATAGTATAAAATCTGTAAATGAAAAATCTTGACAGCATAAGCCTATAAATTTTATACTTTTAATTTAATTTTCATTTACATTTATTTAATTTAATTTTATCTTAAATTTTGCTTAGCTAAAAATAACTACTTATAAAAAACTACTAATGGCCAAGAAATTATGAAAATAAGTCTAACGGGAAGTCCTCAACTGTGACGTAGCCATGTTCTAATCGCAAACATTGTGGAGTGTCCATAGAAATTCTATTCATAGTTTTCTTGCTTCAGTTAACGTATTTAATATCTGTGCTGTTCGTATCTGTGTGTGTGTTCTACTATAACGCAATTTATATATAATATACATATCTATATATATATATATATATATTACAATATATTGTGAAAATGAATTATATCTAAATTTTCATGCTGCCTTTTGGCAACAAAAGTCTGAAAAAAATAAAAATCAAAAACAAAAAATAATTATTAAATTAAATTAAATTTTTTTAGTTTTTAACATTTATTTTTCAATTTATATACACATTTAATTTAATGTTCAATTTAACAAAAAAATTTTCTTTTAAGTAGCTACTTAAATCGCCAAGAAATTATTAAAATTGTCTAAAAGGAAGTTCTAAAATTTGACGTAGGCATGTTTTAATCGCAAACATTCTGGAACAAAAAATTGAACGCATTTCCAGACAGTCAATGGAAATGCTATTCAGAGGTGTCTTGTCTTGGTTAACGCTTATCGTACATGTGCTGTGTTTTGTCATTTCGGTCATTGGCATTGTTATTATAGCAAGGTAATATTAAATAGTTATCATGTTAGTCCTAATTCAAGTGAGAGTGAGTGAAGTCTCGTCAAGTCGTCTATGTGCATCATTTTAATACTCGTCCATGTTTTTGAATTCCTTGTTCTCCACAATTAATAGGACTCCTGCTTCTTCTTGAAGACTATGGTCCTGTTAACAATTAATTATACTTATCTTCCTTCCTGTAAAATAAGATTTTTTTTTATATTTGTTTGAGAAATTAATTTTACACTTTTTACCAAAAGGAATTAGATTTAGAGAACTCAGAAAAAGTGTGAGTCCTACCCCGAGCAATGCTCAGAGAGGAATGAAAAATTATTTACATGTTCTAACTATACCTAGGCTATCCATTTTCATAGCCTACTCGTATATATTTTCTGATATCGGAACATATATTGTGAAAGACATTTAAAAGCAGCCTACTTATCTATTGGGTTTCTGTATTCGGGAACACTCGTCTACAGACTTGTTAGTTCCTTTGCCTTTAAAAAAGGCTAAAAGGGAGCTAATGGAAATGTGCGAAATCGAAAAGTATGTAACAGATAGAAATAATCATCTGAGTCCTCATAAAGTATATTTATTCTTGATCAGGTAGACAAGACGAGTCGATCTAGCCATGTCCGTCCGTCTGTCCGTCCGTTCGTGCTATAAACTTAATGTACTATACGTAAGATTGGGTTGTGTTATCGATTGTATTCGATTATATACTTCAGCGAACTGTATAAATCCTTAAGCAAATAAGTGCAGTAACATATTCTCCAACTATATACTTTGATTAAGATCTCAGGTCGATTGTAACAGGCGTTTACCAATCGATAAATGAAGCATTAAGTAAGCTAAATGTAATCGATGACAGCAATTATAGTTTGTAATACATATGGAATCTAAATTAGTTATAGTCACTTAAGGTTAATTAGTTAGTAGGTATTAAATATGTGAAAGATGCAATTAGCGAATGGAAAACTAAATGAAAAGCTGGATTATTGGTTAAACAGAGTTTTTAATGAGTGTAAAACGAAAGTTTTGGATTGCCCAATGCCAGTTGAGCGTATTCTAAGCGCCCCCTCATACGTGTGGCATATGCAAATTCAGCCCTCGGTTTGTAGCCTATCACAAAAACTAAATACACCCACATATGTTAAAGTGTGTGTGCGTGTGTATGTGTATTATAGGCACCAACCACAAGCCCGTAGACTCGTTTTACACTATTCGGAACCGACGACACCGACACGCATTTAGGTCAGGACACAACTCTATTGCGACTAAACATGTGCAATGCTCTCATTGGCTGTTGGCCAAAACAGCTAAAACATATACACATATACACTAACACTAACATATACATGCACACACACACACATACACAGACACACATGCAGTAGGTCGGTGGGTCGGTGGGCTGAGTATGGTGGGGCGGCGTCGTGGACGGCAAAAGCCAATCACACTATCGCAAATAATTTAAACAAATCTAGGACAACGTCCTCCCTTCACCCGCACCACGTTGCGCACCTAAGGGCTATGGCAGAAACAAGCGCAAAACATGAGCGTTGGAGAGGAGGACCTACGCTAGCATACACATACATACAGACACAGACACATATACATAAATACACATATATATATATACACACAAACGCATTGCCGAAGCGAAGGAGAGGCGATTGAGCGAACATGTGACCAGCCGCACGAAGTCCTCGCACGATGTGGCAGGCTCCCTACATGGCAAAGCCCAGACCGACGGTAAAGTACACGACCACACACACACACACACACACATACACATACGCACACATGGTTACAGTAGCAATAGCAAAAACAACAACTAGTATGTCCATGTCCGTGTATGAATAGAGCGAATAGAATAGACGATAGCTAAATGAGCGGGTGCAAGTGAGAGAGCAAGGACGAAAGCAAGGACGATTTGCTAACCGAAGGCCAAACGAAACTTTTAGTACCATACATACAGCTGAATTGCTGCTACCAGTAACCCACCCAATATCTACACTGATTAGAGCCTGGTGAGTGGTGCCGGATGCCGCCTCTACTTTCTGTGGCGCCTCTAAAAAGGGCAAAGGCAACGCAAAACTAAGCAAAAACCGACGAACGACGAGCAACGAATGCGATTGAGTTAACGATGACGATCACGATGACGATGACGATGAGAATGAATGCGTTGTACAGGCGCAGGTGGAGGCTTCTAACCGTATACCATGTGGCAAGAGGCAACCGAATGTGGATGCAACGATTTGAAAAAGGGCTTCTAAGTCCCCATTGGCAACGGCGATTGGTGCACGACCCATTCGTGTAGCTGGGCCAACTGCTGCTGCAAACTAATACGACAGACTTGCATTTCATAAACACACACACATGCATACACACACACAAACACACGCACTTGCCAACGAATGAAATAGATAGACAAATGTGGTTGGTGCTTTGGCCAGTCTTCAATAGAGGCTGCGCCTAGCAAATTGTTGACTTGCCTCAAAATTAATTATAGCAACAAGTTGATCTATGATAACATCTAACATTTCTAATGCAATGTTATCGATAATTGTAACAATATTAACCCGCTAACATACTAACACCTTCTTAATTCTATTTAAAGTCCTTGTGTATAATGTATTCTTCCTATAAATAATTAATGCAAGAAATTATATTTAGATAAATTCATTAAATTGCAGAACTTTATCGATTCATCCGATTACTATTATAAAATAGAGTATGATACTCGGATATAGCATATAGTGTTCCATATATAGAAATATAATTAAAAACGAAAATATATAATTATTATTTATAATATTTATTGTATGTATCTATGAAATTTTATTTATTTTCAAAATTTTATTTATTTCTGAATTTTTATTTATTTTTGAAATTTTATTTATTTTATTTATCTTATTTAATTTAATTTATTTTAAAATTTTAATAATTTTTATTTATTTTTTTTATTTTATTTATTTTTGAAATTTTATTTACTTTATTTACTTTATTTATTTTATTTACTTTATTTATTTTATTTATTTTATTTATTTTATTTATTTTATTTATTTTATTTATTTTATTTATTTTATTTATTTTATTTATTTTATTTATTTTATTTATTTTATTTATTTTTGAAATTTTATTTATTTTATTTATTTTATTTATTTTATTTATTTTATTTATTTTATTTATTTTATTTATTTTATTTATTTTATTTATTTTATTTATTTTATTTATTTTTGAAATTTTATTTATTTTATTTATTTTATTTATTTTTGACATTTTATTTATTTTATTTATTTTTGAAATTTTATTTATTTTATTTATTTTATTTATTTTTGACATTTTATTTATTTTATTTATTTTATTTATTTTATTTATTTTATTTATTTTATTTACTTTATTTATTTTATTTATTTTATTTATTTTATTTATTTTATTTATTTTATTTATTTTATTTATTTTATTTATTTTATTTATTTTATTTATTTTATTTATTTTATTTATTTTATTTATTTTATTTATTTTATTTATTTTATTTATTTTTGACATTTTATTTATTTTATTTATTTTTGACATTTTATTTATTTTATTTATTTTTGAAATTTTATTTATTTTTGAAATTTTATTTATTTTTGAAATTTTATATTTTTTATGTATTTTATATATTTTATATATTTTATATATTTTATATATTTTATATATTTTATATATTTTATATATTTTATATATTTTATATATTTTATATATTTTATATATTTTATATATTTTATATATTTCATATATTTTATATATTTTATATATTTTATATATTTTATATATTTTATATATTTTATATATTTTATATATTTTATATATTTTATATATTTTATATATTTTATGTATTTTATATATTTTATATATTATATATATTTTATATATTTTATATATTTTATATATTTTATTTATTTTATATATTTTATATATTTTATATATTTTATATATTTTATATATTTTATATATTTTATATATTTTATAAATTTTATATATTTCATTTTTTTTATTTATATTATTTATTTTTTTATTATATGTACTTTAATTATTTTATTTATTTTATATATTTTATTTATTTTATTTATTTTTGACATTTTATTTATTTTATTTATTTTATTTATTTTTGAAATTTTATTTATTTTATTTATTTTTGAAATTTTATTTATTTTATTTATTTTATTTATTTTTGAAATTTTTGAAATTTTATTTATTTTTGAAATTTTATTTATTTTTGAAATTTTATTTATTTTATTTGTTATATTTATTTTTGACATTTTATTTATTTTATTTATTTTATTTATTTTATTTATTTTATTTATTTTATTTTTTGTTAAAATTTTATTCATTTCAGATATATATATATATATATATATATATATATATATATATTCAGATATATTAATATGAGTAAATTTATATCTTAATATTATTTTTCTTTCTGTTAAATTAAACCTGGCATAATGCAGAGCTAACCGCCAGTTGTTGATACAAGTTTGGCAAGGGGGCAAGAGTATGAGACTTGCCATGAATCTAAGAATATATGAACACATCAAGTTTGTTTTACATTGAATAATTAACATTAATTAGGCAATTGGTACTGTATAAATTTTGAATCTGTTGGTATTTGTTTAATTGTTACCGAGGTTCTATTAAGTTAATGTCAAGGATCAAGTCAGTTGTACATTTTTGTGTTATGCTGAGTGAAATTTGAAATGGAATTGCTATATACGGCTTGTATTTTATATATCTGATTACTCAGCTTATTGCTGTTGATTCATAAAAAGTCTATGCACGATGTATGATAGACATAATATTAGCACTAAAACCACCAAATGTACGTCCACTCGGTAGCAGCTGGGTTATGCACATATAAATGAATATATATATATATATATATACTTATACTTATATATATATAAACAGACATATACACGTAGACAACTGTGCACATAAAGCGTATAGCCATATATATATATATATATATATATATATATCCAGAGCTGGGACAGGTTATAGTACTCTCTTTTGAGCTGTGAGCCTTGGGCTTGTTTTTCGTAATATGCGTAAAATGTATTTATGATAATGCAAAAAAGAATTACGTTAATGTTAATGCAAAACTGTTACGACAACAAGAACAATACGAGAAAATGATGACGGCGTAGAAAATGTATACTCCCCTTTCCACCCCCCTATATCTTCATCATACTCTTCCATTCACTGCCCATACTTTTATATATAAATTTTTTTTTTTTACTCTTATACTCTCCATCCGCAGAATCGCAGTTACGCTCCATTCTGTTATCATAAAAGCTGATAAATTTACCCGAAAGACAAACTCGTAAAGGCAAAATGTTTCATTCTATTAAAAATTTTTATTGCAAATTTGTAATTTACAATTTGCATTTCGTGTGTTGCCTCTCTTTTCTTTCTCTCTTTCACTCTCTTTTTATTTTTTGTTTTTTTTTATGTGTGTCGGCCCCATATACATCGTCGCAGCCTATACAACACACTTCAGTATCCTTGCACCCTGCAGACCCTCTTGCAATGCACACTTCGAGTACCATACTCATACCCATACCCATACCCATACCCATACTCATACTCATACCCATTTACCATATAGCATTTACCATATAGCATATACTCATATATGCCGTGTAACAGTCTTTGGGTTATTTTGACTTGCGACTGTTGCTGTTGCTGTTGTTTGTTGTTTGTTGCTTTTGTTTTGCCCAGACCATTTTATAACCGTTATTCATAATAAAAATGTTATAGAACATAATTTTGCAGACATAAAAATGCAAGGCGACATGATAGGAGGCCATTCACTGTACACTGTGTGTGTTTGTGTGTGTTTGTGTGTGTGTTTGTTTGTATGGGGGTTAAACATATGAAGGATACTCACCAAAAGGCAGATGTCACATGAAGCAATTTCTTTCTAATAAGAAAGGATGTGATCCGTTTATAGATGTCTTTGGTATTGAGCCTCATATCAATACCAATACTAATACCAATACCAATACCAATACCATTGCCAGTTACCGTATCTACTTGGCTACTCGATATTGGGTAACAATCATACAAAAGTCCTTGCCCCAAAAGCAGGCACCTGACGATGCTGCCAATATCGATGGCGCTACCATTGCCAAAAATTTTAATAACAACCCATAAAATATTTGTGTTTGCCTATAGGGTCATAAAAAAGTCATTACACACACACACACACACACACACACACACACACATACACACAGACATACTTAAATATGAGTATAAGTACGAGTAAGAGCACTCATACACAATAGATTGAGGCTAGGACTGATTGTCCTTTTCAGTCCTTTTTCATTCGACCTACTTACATGTATCTACTGTTACCTATCGGTGATTGCATCAACACTGTCCTTGCTTATTTTAGTCTTATGCCCCCCAAATGAAGTTGCATAAAATAAATAAATACATTTCTGACCATTCCTTACTAGATGCCAACAGGATTTTACTTATCCTGCCATCCTTTTACGATTGTCCATAAACCAGACCGAAACTTACGAGCATCTTAATCATGTCGCATCTTCTTTTCAAAGTTATACAAAAGAATGACAGTTTTGCCGTTCCATTTTACATACAATATCCTTTTGGCTGTGGAAATCCTTTCAAAACCTTTAACCTCTTATTACCTATTACAAATATAATATTGATTACTTCTTGTATATTTCATAGTAACTAACGGTTAGCATATATAGTACGTTAGTTCTTCGAGTTTTTAAGTAATTGTATAGCTTTCTTACAACTTTATAAATTTTTAATAATTATATTTTATTTATCATTTATTTTTTTATTATTTGACAGACTTCACTTGGGCTGTGTGTATGGTTCAAGTTAATCCTGTGCAACTTCTTTTCTTACAAATCTTCAATATTATCACTTCAATATATTACTTATAAAACTTTTTTTCCAAAATTTTGTTTTAATTGTTATCAATTTAAGTTTTTTTTTCTATGTTATAGAACTCTTTTTTTTATAAAACAATAATTTTAACTTCATTCCTAATTAATACATAAAAAAAAATTTATTTAAAATATATTCAAAAGAATAAATAATTTTAAGAAATCAATAAAAAATCAGAAAATATTAAAACTAAATAACAAATAAATAAAATTAATCTAAGTAATAGAAAAAAATATTATAAGCCATAAACTTAAAAAAATTAATAATAATTTTGATTAATATAACAGATGGTTATAAATAAACCTTAATTCTAATTAAATATAATTTTATTTTTACATATTTATAATATATAATAATAATAAAGTGCAGTTATCGAAAACAATTTTGTTGAATAGCTACACTTATTAGATAAAGGAGTAAGTTGTTGTTTTTTTTATTTAAAGTCTACGTCCTATTGAGGCCAGTCTCTTGGATTTTTTCTTTCTCTTTACCTTTTGGTTGGTAAGAGAAAACAGTTTCCTGATTAGTTTTCTTGGGTGACAAGCAATTTTGTCCAAATTTTGTTATTAATTTTGTTCCAAATCATGGCGACACCACATTCTCGATAAGCTACAATCATTTATACATTGCTGGCTTTGGGACTACAAAAACGATCATTGAGCGACAAAATGTGTAGCATACTTTTTAGATGAAAATCGTACAGCTGCGTCTATTTCTTATTCTTTTTCATTTTGCTGACAATTTTGATTAAAATAAAAATTGTATGTAACAAACTATATTAATAATTGTTGTAAAAACTTTAACCTAGTAATTATTGCTTTTCCGTCGGTAAAAATGAAAACTTAACAAATTTTTGTTATATGAAAATCTTTCTTTATTTAAATAAATTTGCTAAAGTATGAAGGCATACATATATATACATAATCTAATATATATACAATAATCTAATAAAAATAATTTAAGCTAGTAATAAAAAGAATATATGTACTTGTTCTTAAGATCTAACGACCTTTTTTAAGCCTTTTAATACTTTACCAATGAATGCCGCTTCAATTTTATCTAAAAAAAAATTGAATAATTATGAAGTCATTAAATTTGTTATAAAAGAGATAAAATTACACTTTCCTGACGTATATTTTTTTGATTTTATGAATCAAAATTTCTTTATCCAAAATTTAAGTATAAGTATACAATTGTCCTTGGGTTGATGCTTCAGATAGAGTCAGATAGTTTGATGGAACTGTCACAATGTGAATTTCAGTTTAGTTCTAAGTGAATTATTTCTCTATATAGAAAAAAAAATAAAAAATTATTTAGTACATAATTTAGTCAATTTTAAATTAAATCTTAAATTTTTATTAAAAATACAAAGAGAAAGGAAAAAGTTTAAAATTCTTTTTAAGTTTCCTAAACAGTTTTCGAGTAGGTTTGGTATGAAGAGCTGCAGAAGTGGCAGAGAGCACGTCTTTGAGCTGTGTCAATTGATTGCTTATGTTTTAGTATTGATGCTTACACACACACACACACACACATATATATATACAAACACATATTCATGTATAGGGACGTGAGCTTTGAAAATTGCGCAGTGTCGATTGATGTAAGTAGAGGAAAGCAAAGGAAAATGCGATTAAAGAAAAAACTGGCAACTGTTAACTGCCAAATTTTAACAATAGTTAAGCCAATGTATAAAGGAATTTATGTGTGTGTGTGTGTGTGTGTGTGTGTGCGTAAATAACAATGAAAAGAAAAGAAAGAAAAATTAGCATATAAGTAGCGATCTTGTAATATGCTTAATGCAACATACAACAAGCAGCAGTTCCAATCTAACATAACATTTAATATTTTCATATTCATATTTATTTTTTATGGGACTAGAGCACATTTTAGGTACAATTGCGGCACAAGGCGTGCGCGCTTATCGCGTATACGCGACATGGGACAAACACCACCTCCAACCACCAACACATACACGTTGTCACATGCCCCATAAGCAGCAAGACCAGCCGCCCACTTGCCCACTTTATAGGATGGTGGCAACTAACACGAACCAGGACCTAGCCGGGCCAAAATCTTTAGCAATAAAATTCCTCTAAACACTCATAAAAATTGCAGGCATATTAAAAATTGTGTTTGTTCACAAAAAAAAAAACCTATATATATATATATGTGTGTGTGTATATGTATAAGTAAAGAACAGCAACAAGGTTGTGCTCTGTTGGTTGGCGGTGGTGATGGTAGTGGTGCTGCACGTGGTTGGGTGGTGGCGGGTGACAAAGAATTTCGCTCATATGCGCTTTAAAACGGTGGGCAAAACATCAACTCCACCTACAGTAAACTTTTTGTAGATGTTGCTACTTGCTTGTGCCTCAAGTTTTGCTTGTTGTTGTTGTTGTTGTTGTTGTTGTTGTTGCTTTGGGTAACTCATACCATAACGGTACCCATAAAAATGTATGGATATTTGAATAGAATTTGCAATAAAAAATGCCGTTAAAAGGCAGCACTGCTGCGAGCGCTATATAGTATGCGTGTATGTTCTTGTGTGTATGTATGTGTGTGTGTGTGTATATATATATATATGCTTGTGTATGTGTGTGTGTGTGTGTGTGGATGGATGGCAATAACAACTTGTGCGTTATGAAAAACTAATTTCTCTAAACATATGCGCATCGAGGTTTAAGCCTAAGAGCGCTGCAAAAAGGGAGGACGCGTCTTGTTTTATGACAGTGGGCACCCTTAAGAAAGCGAACATTTATACACACACATATACACTTATACACTTATACACTTATACACAAAGGCACATACACCCACTCATATTGCGTGCTTATGTTAACAGCCTCATGGATTGCTCAACGGGATCGGGCTGCTGCTTTCCGCGGCTCGTCTCGAAATTGCAAATTTACGAGTATTTATATTGATGTCATTTTATATATATATACATATATATATATATATATATATATATTATTTTTTCTCATCTGCCTTTCTTGCCTTCTCTACATTGCTCATTTCCTTTACTTATTCCTCTTGCTTTGATTTTAATGCGCGCTCAAAATGCGTGCTGAGATCTTTAATATGAATACAGATATATATATATATATACAGATATATATATATATATATTGTTTTGTGTCCCCAATGTTCGTGCTCTTCTTATAATCATCATAATCAACATAATCATCACTTTGATCATGATTGTTATGTGTTTTATTACTATCGAAATCCATTCGCAAACTTTTCGCCTTGGCGAGTGCAGTGTGACCAGCCTAAGCTAAGCTTATATTCTAAATTTAGACTGCACTTAGCTGATAGCCTTAAGTATATTAAATTTCCTATTCAAACAGCAGATTAGGCTTTTAATCCTTTAATAATAATAATTCAATATATTTGAACAGATTTCTATATAATTATGAGCACAATATATATTAAGTGCTTAAATTGGCTGTACCTTTTGGTCAAGGACAACGTTCAAAAAGGCAGCAATACAACAGCAACAACAATAGCAACAACAACAGCAACAACAACACCAACAATATCAGTAATATCAGCAACAACAACAACACAAACAACAATAACAAAACAAAATCAACAATAAAACAATTCCTTTTGTTTGCAGCAACACTTCAAACACTATGCACCTAAATGCCCATAGGCTGGACAGCAGTTTAACGGTTAAATCAAAAAAACAACAATACAAAAGCTATAGAAAAAATACCGTTAAATGTTCTCAATAGCCAATTCGACACAATTTCAACAATTTTGTGGTAGCAGCAGCTGAAGAAAAATTTAAATTTTAGGAAAGTTGCAACAAAATACACAATGATATAAAAACTTAAATATATATCGGTTCAGATTATGATATATATATACATAAACATATATATATATATATATATAGTGATATTGAAAATGGGAACATTCCTATTGAAAGGGCTTAACAATTTAAAATCAAAAACAATCGATTTATTAGCCTCGGCGCGTTGTTTGTTTGTTCTGCTCAAAGCGAGAGAGTGAAAGAGCTTGCGGGAAAGAGAGAGAGAGAGAGAGAGAGAGGGAGTGAGTGAGCTCTTGTAGGTGTTCAGCTCAGTTAGAAGCCATAATTAATTGTATAGATTTACAGCACTCTATGAGCCAACAATTCTATATGCCTATGTGCAACATGCTTATTGCTGCCACTAGCCCTAAAGAGCAGTGCTCATGCCTTAGCTTCGTTTTTTTTTATGCTTTTTGCATAGTTTTTTTTTCGCTTTGGGGCAATGCCAATGCAGTGCCTCCAATTGTAGGCTCCCATTATGTATATGGCATTGTAGGTTCGTACTGTTGTGCCAAGCACTTGGCAGTCAAAGCGTTGCAAAAATTCCACACAAAAGCCTCGTTGAGTGCCTCAAAGGCAACAGAAAAAAAAAAAAGTGAAGTAAGAAAGCTAAGGTCGGGTGCATCCGACTACGAAAAGACTGTTTGCGCACATACAGTATTACATACATAAACACACACACATATATATATATATATACAGATCTGGGCGCAACTTTTAGATTTTTTAAAAATAATTAAAAATATGAAGCAAAAAAAATCAATAAAAATATAAATACAAAAAATATAATATAATAATAATAATATATAATAATATAATATATTTATAATATAATATATATATAAATAAAAAAGAGAAAAATAAAAAACAAATATAATAACAAGGAATGAATAAGCAACTGAGTGTTGAATAGAATGTATAGACAAGAGTATACTATACTATAATAGGCATAGAAACATAGAACATAGAGCATTCTACGAACTTTCTAAGGAATAGACTAATTATATATCTATACTACCCCCATAATCTTCATATATTTCTACATACTTTTTTCATACTCTTCAAAAACTTTTTCCCCCATACTCTAACTATAACTATAACTCTATAACCCCTAGAACTTATGCTATATTTTTCTATAATTCATAAGAGCTTCCTCCTATACTTCCTATATAGATCATAGCAGATCAATGAAAGTGTTCCCCCTTAATCACAAAAAAAGTTTCGTTCATTTTTGGATTGTTCTTTTATTAATGCATTGCCCGAAATTAATTTCGTACCATGTATGCATTATAGGTTAAGATGCTTAAGATACTTTTAAAATATAACATTTGACTTCGTCAACTTTTGGATTTTTCCTCCAGTAACCCTACTATTTGTATTTAAAGTGTATGTAGAGACACACTTGGTGTTCAACTTCCTGTGTCTGTCGATTTCATTAGTAGGACCATTTGTAGCACTGCAATGCGGTCCGATCTTCGGACTGGACTGACTCACTCCAGCCTTCACGAGCTGATCCTGTTCGAGTTGACGCTGAGCATCCAGACCCTGAGCAATCTGATCGAATTTGTTTTGATCCAGCTTGTTTTGATCCAGCTTGTTTTGATCCAGCTTGTTTTGATCCAGCTTGTTTTGATCAACACTACTTCCATCAAATTGACTTCCATCAAAATGACTTCCATCAAAATGACTTCCATCAAAATGACTTCCATCAAAATGACTTCCATCAAAATGACTTCCATCAAAATGACTTCCATCAAAATGACTTCCATCAAAATGACTTCCATCAAAATGACTTCCATCAAAATGACTTCCATCAAAATGACTTCCATCAAAATGACTTCCATCAAAATGACTTCCATCAAAATGACTTCCATCAAAATGACTTCCATCAAAATGACTTCCATCAAAATGACTTCCATCAAAATGACTTCCATCAAAATGACTTCCATCAAAATGACTTCCATCAAAATGACTTCCATCAAAATGACTTCCATCAAAATGACTTCCATCAAAATGACTTCCATCAAAATGACTTCCATCAAAATGACTTCCATCAAAATGACTTCCATCAAAATGACTTCCATCAAAATGACTTCCATCAAAATGACTTCCATCAAAATGACTTCCATCAAAATGACTTCCATCAAAATGACTTCCATCAAAATGACTTCCATCAAAATGACTTCCATCAAAATGACTTCCATCAAAATGACTTCCATCAAAATGACTTCCATCAAAATGACTTCCATCAAAATGACTTCCATCAAAATGACTTCCATCAAAATGACTTCCATCAAAATGACTTCCATCAAAATGACTTCCATCAAAATGACTTCCATCAAAATGACTTCCATCAAAATGACTTCCATCAAAATGACTTCCATCAAAATGACTTCCATCAAAATGACTTCCATCAAAATGACTTCCATCAAAATGACTTCCATCAAAATGACTTCCATCAAAATGACTTCCATCAAAATGACTTCCATCAAAATGACTTCCATCAAAATGACTTCCATCAAAATGACTTCCATCAAAATGACTTCCATCAAAATGACTTCCATCAAAATGACTTCCATCAAAATGACTTCCATCAAAATGACTTCCATCAAAATGACTTCCATCAAAATGACTTCCATCAAAATGACTTCCATCAAAATGACTTCCATCAAAATGACTTCCATCAAAATGACTTCCATCAAAATGACTTCCATCAATGTTGCTGCTATCAATGTTGCTGCTATCAATGTTGCTGCTATCAATGTTGCTGCTATCAATGTTGCTGCTATCAATGTTGCTGCTATCGATGTTGCTGCTATCGATGTTATTGTGATCGCCGTTATTGTGATCGCCGTTATTGTGATCGATACTTCCATGATTGGAGTCATCCTGATCGGGCTGAGCTTTATTGGGCTTATGTAAGTCTAGGCGAGGCTGTCTATCATCACTGCAAGGCTCTATTTCATAGCATATTTTTGTAATGACGTCCTTCAAGTTCCCTTTCCCATCTCTGAACTCTGGCAGCAAGTCCGGGTCATTGATATATTCATTGGGAGCAACAAGGACTGCACCATTATCGGTTGGAACAAAGTGATTATTCTCTTGCTTTAAAAAGTCAAAAAGAACGCTAACGTCAAATAGAGCATCGAAACGGATTTGAATATCTTCGTTATTCTCACTCATTTCGGCCTCAGACAACAAATCCGTAGTATTTACTGGTTTATTCAGCGTTTGAATCAATTGTACCAAATTTTTCATAGTCTTGTAATGAATCTTGACCGACATATTTAATGTGTAAATTTATAAAACTAATTATGAAAATATAATATTGGTTATAAACTTGGTGAGAGCCAGAAGTAGAATGAAATATATTCTATGGAAAATTCTTTATACCGAGATCTTTCATTTCAATGCTAACTAGATCAGGTTTCTAAATAATTATAGAACATTTTTTTAATAGAAAATTTTTATCATAATTTTCTCATCGAAAATATTGTCAGAATTTGATCGATTGCGAGGGTCAGGGAAGGAAATTGAAAAATCTAAAATAAACTTATCCAAAATATACAATTTAATATCTCCTCTTTTTCCTCTTTTCAATAGCGAAACGAAAACAAAAGAAAATAAAAGAGAACAGCAGAAGAAAAAAAGTGAACAAAACAATGGAAGAAGAAGAAAAAAAACCTTACTTGTTTGCATTAGGGGCACTTAGACAAAGGTGTTGCAACAACAGCTACAATATAATCAGGCAATGTGTGGCATTTGGCATTCGGCATGTGGCATGTGGCAGGCGTTGCATTAACTGGCTGACATTCAACCAATTTCAATTGATGTGGCCAAAATGTGTAGATAAACGTTAATCGACAACTTAAGAGTTAAACAAATGCGCCATTGAGGGATCCATCAAGAGGGTTAGCCAAAGGATTCAATGTGTACACATGTGGCAAGGTGGTAAGGTGTGTGCATCAAAAAAAAAAAAACATATATATATATATATATATATATATGCATATATCAGTAATTTTGTAATGAAAGAAAATTTATGTGCGTTGCACAATAACATGAGCCTGGAAAGAGTCAGACATACAGACAGACATGGAAAAAGAAAATAATGAAAATAAAAATAACCACAACAGCAACAACAACAACAGTGGTAAAAAGCGTGAAACGTGCAACGAGCAACATGCAACATGCAACAAAAAAAAATATGTATATATAATACACACAAAAAAGTCAAACAAAAATAAGTAAAAAACAATCGAACTCAATGCAAAATGCCCGAAAAAATGCTTTGCGCCCTTGCAACAAACAGTTGCCGGCCGGCTGGCAGGCAGAGCGATGACCAGTGCCCACTGCCACTGTCACTGCTACTGTAGTCTGTACCTACCACCCCCCTCCCCCCACCCTCCGCCATGCTCAACACAAATGCTCCAAAATGTTGCATTGCAACGCTACTGTCCAATGGATGGGTCAATCGAATGAGGAGGATTTCACAGCACAGACGGGCGCGTGTGAAGCCGGCGATTATGCGACGCGCTTGCCAACAAAAGACAACCAACGGGTTAGGTGTATGGAGTTGAAGATAAACACAGTGCCAAAGCGGAGTGTGTGGAGAGTGTGTGAATGGGTATGAATTGTAGCACAATGTTGGTTGCAACAAAAAACCTGCGACCCACATTCGACCCACAACAAAACAACACCCGTCGTTCAACTGGACAAGCGTTGCACACATTGCAGCTGCATTCATGGTACTTGTGGCAGTTGTGGCAATTGTAACACCCACGGGCACATACAGTGTTGATTGGAGTGGTGGTGGCGGGGGCGGGGGTGTGGGCGGTGGCGTGGGCGTTAGCAATGGGCACATTTTTAATGGCGAAAAATAAAGAAATATTTTGGCTGAAATTTGTGTGCGTGAAAAAAGGACAAACAAGACATGCTGGTAGGCTGGCAGGCTGGTAGGCTGGCAGGCTGGTAGGCTCGATGCATACAGGATAAATGCTGCTGAATGCAATTCCAACAGCCCAATAGCCCACCAACACCCACATCACTGCAATTTGACTCTGTGTGTGTGGGTGTGAGCTGATTGCTGCGTCAGCATAATGCAAGCCTACACAAACATTTTATTTGCATTAAGCGCAACGCAACGTGGCGCGGCGGGGTGCGGCACGATGCAGCTGCAACAAAAATTGCACACAAAAAAAAAAGAAGAAAAAAACAAAAACGAAATAAAAAATTAATATATACAAAAAAATAAAAAAAAGATAAATGAAAAATGAACAAAAAACACACAGACAAAACAACCAAAAAATTCACAAAAAATTGCCACGCCGATAGCTAAAATATATATAAATATATATGTATATATATATATATATGTGTGTGTGTGTGTGTGTGGAGATATTTCATATACATGTGCCATAGCAGTACCTACTTAACACACACATGCACACACACACACACACACACATCGACGCACACATCGACGCACATACAGCCAATAAAAATGCAGCGGCAAAAATTGCGTGCAACAGGAAAAAAGAAGGCAAAAAAAAAGAAAAGAATTAATAAAAAAAAAACAAAATAAAAATAAATAAATACAAAAAGGAAAACTGCAAAAATCAAATAAAAAGCAGCCCAAAAAGCGAAATAAAAAAGCAAAACAAAGCAAAAAAAATACACACACACACATACACAGAAAAAAAGTCGATAAAAATAAACCAAAAATTTACAAAAAAAAAAAAATAAAAAAATAAAACGCAACAAAAGTCGTAGCAAATTTTTTTTACCCCCCCTGCATCAAATGGCCTGGGTGCGAGTGAAATAACAGCAGGTTGGTGTCCAATGCTGTTGACTGCGCTGCAACTGCAACTGCTGCCGCAACTGCAATTGCTGCTGCTGCTATGCTGGACACTTACATATGGGTGGGATGCAGCGTTTGGCCCTGAACCAAAAAAAAATTAAAATAAAATAAAAAAATATATGAAAAAAAGCCGCAAAAAAAACCTAGAACAAAATATATAAAAATTTTCCAAAAAGGAAATAAAAAAAAAGAAAAATGAGGGAAAAATAAATGAAATATATATATACATATATAAAAAGGTTAAATTGCGCCTCCTAATTTCAGGCGCTTGTCAGAGTGAAGCAACGTTAGCTGCAGCGTTATGAGTGCAAGCGAGAGGGTGTATACAAAAATGAGAGAAAAAAATGTAAAAAAAAAACGAAAACAAAACAAAACAAAACCAAAAAAGGGACACGTGGGCTGTCAGTTTGTTTTTTTGGTATTGTTGGCATTGTTGTTGTAGCGACAGCAGCAACAACAGAAATTTGTTGAATGCTTTTTTTTTAGTTGCTTTGCCAGCAAATGCATTTTTCAGGTGCGCACTTGCTGCCAATCGATTCTTAGTTGGGCCCACTGATATATGCTATTAATCGTTAGTTAATTACAAATTTAATGATCCAATCGATTGCTAAAGGTACATAAAACAATCGATAACTATATAGTTATAAGCTGATCATTGGAGTTCATTGTTTTGTATTGAGTGAAATCTTTTTGACTTTCTTGCAAGCTAATAGATAATAATAAATATTATAAGATAGATCAATTATATAGTTAAAGCTTAAGAATCTAATTAATTATTATTTTAATATTTAAAAATATTTTTAAAACCATAAAGAGTGTCGTATGTGTCGTGTCAGGCTGAATTTTGCTTTGAGTTGTGGTGTCAGTTGCATTTTGATGTGATTTGTGGGTAATTTAGTTAATAATATTTACAAATATTTAATATTTAATAATATTTCATAATATTTTTAGATATTTCTTATATTTATTAAATTAACATTTATCTTTTTAGTTGACCAATAAACAGCTGCAGCTAGCGTCAAGCTGTGCCTACGCTTGACTTTGTCGTATATAAAAATTATATGCCGCAAAGTAGGCAACAAAATTTGCAACTCTTGACTGTAGGACTTCGTTGTATGAGGATTTACCATAATTTGTGGTAAATGCTCTAAATGTTAAGTAAAAACTAATTATTGTCCAAAAACTAAATAAATTCATGTCATAAAATCTGTAAACATTTTTTAAAGCTATACGAAATCATGTGAGAGAACGCAGATTGCATTTTATTTGATGCTCCACTTTAAGCTATCACCATAAGGCCGAAAGGTGAGAGCTTGTATAACTCGGCTTCTGGCAAAATAACTATTTATTCTATAGAGCAGAAAGTAAGAAAAGTTTGGGCGCTAATTACGTAGGCAAGGTATGAACGTTGTTGCGCTCCTGTAATACGGCCAAATGCATTTTGTCGATGATGCAGTTGGCGGCTGGTGCAGCAGCGTTTGCTGTTATGCGAATGCCGCTGACTTTTGGTCGGACAGCAGCAGCATGTATAGTGTTAGACAGAGAGAAATAGAGAGAAAAAGAAAGAAAGACAGAGAAAAATAGACTACAAAAGAGAGGGAGTAAGTGAGAAAGAGAGAGAATAGGCGACAAAGTGTGAGATGGCAAATGCAGCAGGCACCTCCTGTGCAAGCAACCGACAGCGTAATGCAGCATGCAGCATGCAGCATGCAGTATCCAGCATATGGGTGAATATGTGCTTATATTATATATATATATATATGTATGCGTATGTGTATGTGTGTGTGGATGATGTAGATGCAGAACTCGCGAACCGATGGTCGAGGCAGGCGGTGCATTGACCACCCAATGCAACGGCCACACACAGGCGCAAGCTGCGCCAAATAGACCAAAAAGTAAAAAAAAATAAAAAAGGACTCCATAAATAAATAAAATTAAGCTGAGAGCGTAAAGTAAAAAAAATAAAAATAAAATTGAAAAAAATAAATGGAAAAAAAAAAATAAAAAAATTTTGTATATATATGCCGAATGCAAAAAGGAGGAGAAATGCAGCTGCAACGATTGAGACCATTGCAGTTGCAGTTGCAGTTGCTGCCGTCGCTGCTGCTGCTGCTGTTGCACTTTACATACACACACACACGCAAATGCACATGGCATAGGCTGCAGTTTGGCAATTTTGCGACCAACAAAAAATATACAAAAAAGGAGAACCAGCAGCAGCAGCAGCAGCAGCAAAAGGGAAACAAAACTCGCAAAAATAAAAATGAAATAAAAAACAAAATAAACTGAAAAAAGTATATTTAAATTTGTTACTTTTCTTGTTGTTGTTGTTGTTGTTGTTGTGGATAGCCACGCACTCTCTCGCAGTGTGTGTGTGTGTGTGTGTGTGTGTGTGTGTGTGTGTGTGTGTAGAAGAGCAGAGCCCGATGTGAGTTTCAGTGCTCTCATTCGAACGCACGGCGCAAAATAAAAATTGAAAAACTCCGCCCTAAAATGCGGCAAGAAAAAAAAAAAAAAATAAATATGAAAAAATAAACTAATAAAACTAAAAAAAGAGAACCGAAAAAAAAACATGCTGGTAGATGAATGGATCCACCATAGATCCTACATGCATACACATGCGTATGTGTCTGTGTGTGTGTGTGTAAATGCACTAATTTAAAATGCAGCGTTTTTGGATGGTCACAGGATGAGACAGCCTACAGCTATCTTCAACCACCCACTCCATTCAACCACCCACTCCATTCAACCACTCATCACTTGCCACACATTGGGGCCACCCACTGTTATACGCCCATTGCTATTACCATTTATGGGCAACAGAAATATTCGATTAAGAGGAACCCAAAAACAAACCCACATCATCCTACACATTGACGCATCCAACGTTCAAAGGAAACCCAAAATTATCAACTGAATCATCGCTTTGGGCTAGCAGCCTGCAGGACTTATTGCAGCAGGACTTGTCTGGGCACTGGACGTGCTCAACATTTTACGGTTAGGGTCGAATAATGCAATTAACTTTTCTAGATGTAAAAACTTAGGCAAATACAGCTAGAAATTTAAATATCGATAATTTTAGGTAAATTGATTGGTAACTAAATGAAACAAAATTATTTTAAAGATTTGATATTTTGTGAAGAAAAAATTGATAAATTGTGATAAAATATCAATATGCACTAACAGTAATTATCGATAACGCTGTGATTTAATCAACAAACTATAATCGATGAACACAATTTATATAAAGAGAAACATAAATAAATGCAGTGCATTGCGAGCTATGAATTTCTATAAGCATAACTTAAATTAAAGTAAGTTTGGTACCCAGCGATAAATATAGATATCGATAAAAGCTATAGCAGTTACACCTAAGTTAGTTTAGCTGCCAATTTTGTAATAAGCGTTATGAAAAGTAATATAAATTAATAAATATTTCATAATTTTTGCTTATTAATGTAAATTTTATGCAGTTTGATCGATAATAGTTATCGATAGACGCACTTTATTTGAAAAAAAAAACAAAATTAAAAGCAATTTACTCAGATTTATATAAAAGACACACTGAATTTGAATATAATCTGAATTCGTTAAGCCAATAATTATCGTTATCGATACACAATTTTGGAAGATAAACTGATATTACGGACAAATTATAATTAAAAGTGCAAAAAATAAGAAAATAAAAAAGATATTAACATGTATTGCAAATCAAAATCAATTTCTTAAGATTTTGTCGATAATAGTTATCGATAAACGTATTTTATGAAAAACCCAATATAAAATGAAATAAATTAATTTGCATTAACAATAATTCATTATTTTTACTTTTTTTGAATTAGAATAAATCTATATACTCAATACCGATAATTATCGATATCAATATACAATTTAAGAAAAGAATCTAATTAAGCACCACAAATATGAAACGAAACTACAAAAGAAACGAAAGTTTCTCACAATTCATTAGTAATTTCTAGCAATTTAAATCGATAACACTTATCGATGGACATCATTTATAAGAACATGAGAAAGTTTGAAATGCTTCTATATAAGTTTAAAATAATTCAAGATTTTGATTTATGAAACATATTATCTTAATACACATTTGATATATATAGATATAGAAATATATCTATATATATAAAGCGTTTGTAGTATTAATCGATAACTTGGCAATTACTTAGCCACTGCTGCATGCATTCATTCGACAATAAGTCGATTACATTGTACTCACTGAATGTTAACTAGAAGAAGCAGTAGAAGCGTATCAAAACCTAAGCTTAATGCCAATTCAGTGGATGGGTGGAGCAACTAAACCACTAAGATATTTTATGACTAGCTCAGTGGTTGGTTGGTTGGTTGGTTGGTTGGTTGGTTGGTTGTGTGTTGGTTGATTGTTGTTGTTGTTGTTGGTTGGTATGTTGTTTGCTTGCTTGCTTGTTGTTGGTCAAAAGTTGCGCTCAAAGACTTAAAAACTCGAGTATCGAGTCTGGGCAAAGACTCGAAAGACTCGAAAGATTGCCAAACGCAAAGTAAGGCTAACGAAATGCGTCGATAACTTTTTTATTTCGAAGCTCTAAAAATGAGACATTTCATATTACTTTTATGACTACAGCAACTGCTGCTGTTGCTGTTGCTGCTGCTGCTGCTGCTGCTGTTCTGTTGCTGCTACTGTTGAGGCCTGCTGCTGCTGGGCTTCTTTTTTTTTTTGGTGGGTTAAAAACAATTCGGCAACTGGGCACCAACCAGGGCAAGTTTGAGTTTAGGTTAACGGTTAACGGGTACCCCCCCCTTCCCCCCTCCCATACACACACACACACACACACACACACACACACACACACACACACATACACACACACACATACACACACTTAACGGCACTCAACGCATACAAAATTTCAAAATCATCAAAAAGTAGAAAAATACGCGTTTCATGCACATTCGCGGCATTTATGAGCCCATCAACGTCGCTCATGGATGAAAGTAACGCGTTTTATGCGTCGTTTGGGTGGCTGCAAATGTATCTTTTTATGTGGTTGCCAATGGTGATGGCTAGAGTGTGGAAAGGGAGAGGGGGGGCTATGCTTCGACCACATGAGTACAGAAGGAAAAGCACACGCCAAAACACCGTTAAAAAGCAAAAGGAATCGAGCCAAGTTAAGCAAAAGGCAGCAACAGCAGCAGCCAAAGGAAAACCATCAAGTTCAAAGTTTGGTAACGTTTATGGGCCGTGCTGCTGTCGCCAGTAAAAATGAAGAGCATTCTTCTACACACACACACACACACACACACACACACACACACGCTCTCTCTCTCTCTCTCTCTATCTATCTCTTTAGATTTTCACTTTTACTTCTCATGCTTATACCTTATAAATTATACTACCTTATGCGAAATGACCTGAACAGATCTCAGTTAGGTATATATATATATATATATTTGCCTCTCTCCCTCTCTTTCTCTCTCTTTTTTTGTGACTAGCGTTTCGCATAGTGTTGCCATTCGTCATTCAGTTTTCGTTTGGTTTTTATTTTTATTATTATATGTATTGTGGCGTATGTAGGAGTGGGAAGGTATTGTGTACGAGGGGAGGGGGTGGGTGGTTGGTTGAAATTCCCCAAACAAGCAACGAGCATACATTCATGAGCCGCTTTGCCGTTTTGGCCCGTTCGTCAAACTACCAAGTGCTTTTACGCCCTATTAAAAATATACTTTTTATAAGCCATATAAAAAAGGCGACGACGGCGACCAAAAACTGTAACTGAAACAGCAAACAGCAAACGAAAAGAGAAATGAAAACCCAAAGCAAAAAAAAAAAAAGAAAAAACAGCCCTGAATTTTCTTTTAGTTGTTGTTGTTTGAAGTAAATCGCATAACCGAAATTTATATGTTTAAATGTTTGTGCGTCTTTCTCTAGAGACAACAAACATGCCATAACGGCGAAGGAGTATAACATAGATTGTAACTGCAAGTAAGAGCGAGAGAGTGAGTGAAGTGAGGAGAGAGAGAGAGAGTGAGAGATTTTATGCGCACCTAAGTCATTTCGAACAATTTCGATTAAAAAACTCATCTAAACAATTTATGGCTGGATGTAAAAATCAAATCAAAATACACGCGCGCAACACAGCAGCAGCAACAACAGCAACAATAAGAAGCAACAGTAAAAACTGCAACATTCAGCATACAAGAAATACCCCTCTATTACTACTCCACCCCCCTCCATTTACCCATAACTTCGACAGTGAAAAGCAGCAGCAAAAATATAAAAAAAAAGGCAGCAATTTTAGTAGCAACCCTCGCATACTCGTAATGTCCTGCCATTATTCACATTTTACAGTTTACAACTATGCCAAAAAAACCATAAATTTAGAAATTAGATGGCCCCAATGACTGTTACATATATATATATATATATATATATATATATATATCTGTATGTATTGCTATATACTCTGTCAGATCGTCAGTTGATTTTAATATAGCCTTCAGCTATTATAATGCCTGCCAAACCCCACACTCCCTTTAGCCATCAACTCGATTAGCAATTAAGATTTGGAGTGTGTCCTTTATGTGTTTTTATTTTTACGACTCCTTTTTCTACTTTTAAGCTTAAAGTTCTTCTTCTTTTGTTTTAACATCTGTAATATAAAGCTAGTAAATCAGCCATTATTCACCGATTTACTACTATATCTTATTTCTATATAGTATCATTAAGTTTATATAAAAATAATCTTTGCTTTATCATTTGCTTCTCTTTTGCAACCTTTGAGGCAAGTTAGACAGTGCCACAAGTTGCTTCTGTTCTATGTTTTCTTAACGGTGAAGCATATGATGAAAGAAACTAAAAGATAATATGTTAATAACAGTCAAATGTTAATTAAAATCATGTCAAAGTTAACATAATGTTAACTTTATTGTAAGTAGCTTTGCAGTTAACATTTCAAAATAAAATCAAATTCTTTCATTATAAATTAACATTAATTTTGTTGTAAAGTTTCAAAGTAACATTTAGCCCATGTTAAGTACCCGTTAAGTGTCTGTTAACTATATGTTAACTCACTGTTAACCCACTATTAACTTCAACTTATAACAAAATTTACTTCAACTTATAACAGAATTTTATTTCTGGTAAAAATTCATAGCTGTCGTTTTCTGTTTGTCTATTAAATCATAAAAAAGTATGCAAAAGGCACATTTAGTTCATGTTAGGCGCATGTTAGTTGTATGTTAAGCATATGTTAAGTATATGTTAAGTCACTGTTAACCCAAACTTGCAGCTCTTTGCGAACACATGAATTTATAAGCAAGATCTCTTCTATTTCTCTTGAAGTTACACTATGGAACAGCCAAAAACTTTACAGACTGCATCCTTAAGCTTATGTTAACTGTCGTTAAATTATCTGTTTGTCCTATATAAATTTACTGTATAGCAGTATATAAAAACTACCTTTACAGCATGTTAGGTGTCTGTACTGTACAAGATAAGTAACTGGAAAATAAAACATTTATATAATTTGGAATATAAAGTTGTGAGCAAGTTTCCTTCTAATTGTTATAAGTTTACTCTATGAAATAGATAAGAAGTTTTGCACAATTTGGTTTTCGATTATGTTAAATGTCTGTTAAGTGCATGTAAACTGACAGTTAGTTGCTGTTAAGTGTATGTTAAGTATAGGGTAAGTTATTGTTAACTTTTATTCGAAAGCACAACTTTATTTCAGTTTAAAATATAAAATTTTGATGCAGATCTTTATGTAACTCTTTAAAATACCTAAAAGGTTAACAGAATACATCGTTTAGTTTATGTTAACTGTCTGTTAAGTGCATGTTAAGTCGCTGTTAGCTTAAGTATAAGACTCAAATATACCAAAGCAGCACTTGATTTGCATCAAATGAAATCATTTTCCTAAAGGATACTAAAAAGATGACTGTACTTGACAGTGGTACAGGGATATAAAGGGACTGAGATATTGAGAAAATGATAGACTGTAAAACTGAGAAACTAATATAGACACTGTTAAACAATACAAAGTTTCTAAGCATAAAGCTTAAGTAGATATTAAAAGAGAGAGAAAATAGATAAAAAAAAAAGGGAAACTGCAGCCTTTGATGATGATAAAGATATGAAAGAGATTGAGAGAAAGAGAGAGGAAGAGGGGTAAAGAAGTGGCTTGTGAATGTAGATATAGATATATATAGATGTAGATGTAGATGTAGATGGAGATGTGGATGCGGATGTAGATGTAAAGAGAAGAAAGTTAAACCGTGCGGGATATTAAAAAAGTGCACAGAAAATGTTACTTTTATGACTAAAGTGGCAGCGGCTGAGCTAACGATGCTGTGGCATTGATATAATGTGGCAAGTAAGCAGATGAAGAAGAAAGAGATGAGGTCGGAGTAGAAGTAGAAGTAGGTAAGTAAAGCAGGGTCTGCTGTTGCGACAGCAACAAACTGCGTCTGCTTCAAAATGTCAGCGGCAGGCGCGCATGAGCCTTGCAGCCCGCAACGACTTGGAGCCGCAACGACTTGGAGCCGCAACCAAAGTGACAGCGACAGCCAGAAGCAGAAGCTGTATACAAAAACACAAAACCAAAGCTAAAGCTAAACAAAGTCAGGGCAAAGGGCCAGGACCAGGGCTACAACCAGCAACAAGACCAGCATCCATGGTGGTTGGGAAGGGGGGAGCCTGGCGGTTGGTTCAGCGTCATTTCGTTTTTAATTTCCGTAATTCCGTCAGCAGAAAAATTTTTGCAATATAAAAAGTAAATATCGAAATTTATAGACCTGCAGATGTGCGTGGGGTATAGCTTTATGGGAGTGGTGGGGGGAGGGGGGGAGTTTACTGTAGGGTTGCCAAGTATCATAGCAGTGGGTAGGGGGTGTAAGGGGAGGGCGGTGTTAGTGTGCGGCCGAAACGACATTAAAAATGTTAAATAAAAGCAAACAAACAACAACAACAGCAACAACCAGACGCACTGACAAAGACACAATTACAGAGGCAGCACTGCTAACCCCCCCCAACCCCCTCTCTTCTACATTTTCTCCCCCGCACAACACTCCTGCTTATGTATATGTATAGCATTTGGTAACCCTGCACACACCTCCCCCCCCCCACCCATTCCTTTGGCAACTTACACGAGGAATTTAATGACAACACTAAAAAGTTTAAGCGTTATTATTTCTAGGGTAGCCCGAAACACAACGCCATCCCCACCTCCCCCATCCGCAACGCTGCGCCCCACCCACCGAAAAAATCAGCTCAGCAACGGATAAGAGCTTAGAGCTTCATCCGCAAGCAACTGTTGGAACGTTAAGGGGTTTCTGCACTTTTCTAAGGAGTATGAGAGGTAGGGAGGGGGGAAGGGCTATTGGTGGCTGGGGGGGAGGTGTGGGTTAACAGCATTGCGCGAACGTACGAAAAAATACGAGGCTGTAAAATGGCAAATTCATGACCTGCAACTGCCGCCAGTTCCCTTTAACCCAACCAAGCAGCCCTCCCCTCTCTCCTATACATCTACACTCACCTCATACCAATGTGTGTGTGTGTGTGTGTGTGTGTGTGTATTCTAACGGCAACTAAAAATGAGCAGCGCGATTGTAACGATTCAGTTATTACCGTTATATTGCCGAAACAACGGGCAAGCGAGCGAGCGAATGAGCAACCGAAACAAAGTCGAAAACGCACATAACTCAATCTTCGACGGCGGCTACCAAAACCCAACACACCCCAAACCTCACACTCTCATCTACTTAAACACCCCCAACCCCCCCTAGCTCTGACAATATACTCTTACCCCATACCAATTTCAACTGCTGCTGTTGCCCCCTTTTTATTGCTAATGGCAGCGGCAGCAATATAATAGGCAGGGACGGGATATGTTGCTGCTGTTGTTGTTGCTGTTGCTGTTGCTGCTGCTGCTGTTGCTGCAGTTTATGTGCCGCTGTAAAACTTACTGTAGTTTACCGCCTTCGATGAAGCCGTTGCGCACAGTGGAACAACTTCAAAATAACAGAAAGTTAAAATTGAAAATCTTTTCAATTGATATAGGTGTATTATAGCTTACAAATGAAATAGTTTGGCTTTATATATATATAATGAAAATATACCTAAATAATGTATATTTAAGTATATTTATTATTCTTATATATAGCTTTACTTATCTATATTATTCTATATATCGAGTTGATCAACATACTGCAAATAAAACTAAAAATTGTATCTCCAAATTCTTTTTGATTCTATCAAATTGTAGGAGGATTGGAATAAATAGATCAAGTATATCCTGTAAAATATATTTATTATATATATATATATATATAAATATAATATAATATATTACTATTTATACAGATTGTCATTAGCTGATTTTTCAGTTAGTATTTCAATATAATGTTGAAAAAAGTTGCAGAGATATTTTTAAACAGATTCCATTTGTTTTGAGAAATATACAGAATAATATCAATTAAATATTTTTTGATTAGAAAATTATATAATATAATATATTTTATAAATATATATTCTATATCTGTAATATATATAAAATTTTATTTTTAATTATTAGATTATATTATATATAAATATTAAATTGTGATAATTAAAACAGATTTTGATAGAAAAGAAAGTAAAGTCTATTGAATTTCATATTTTTAATGAGTAAAATGTCTTATCAGTGGAGGAGTCTTGGATTTGAGTCCCAGCTAGAGTATACACATTGCGTGTATTCTTTAAGCAAAACTTATATAAAAATATAACTTCTATTTAGTATTTATTATATTCAGATTAAGCTAGAAAGCGGAAAGGCAACTCTGATGGCATAAATTCTTAGCATTCTTTTTAGAACTAAGTTCATCTGCCTATTTGTCAGTCTACCTATTACTCTGCCTATCAATCTGCCTTTTGTTCTGCCTATCAGTCTGCCTATCCATTTGTCTATCAGTTAATCTGCCATTCATGTGTCGATCTGCCTGCCTTGATCTAACTATCAGCTTATCTAATTATTTGTCTGTCTCTCTGCCTTTCACTCTATCATTCAAGCTTTGTCTCTCTTTTGTCACTTTGTCTCGCAGCTCGACTGTCTTTCATCTCTAAGTCAATATACGTTGTTCTATCTATGCATCTCTCTATAATTCTCTCTCTCTCTCTCTCTTAATATGTCTATTGGTCTTTCTACTGGTCTGTCTGATGGTCTGTCAGTCCGTCTGTTGCTCTGTCTGTTGGTTTGTCTATTAGTTGTCTGGCTCAAATGTTTACTTCAGCTTACACAAAGAACTTGATCACATTTATCTCTTTTATTTTCAATGCAAAACATATGAAATGTTACCACTGTGATGTCACTACATCAACAGCAGCCTCAGCAGCGCACAATAGAAGAAGAAAAGAATAAGAAGTAGGAGGAAAAGAGGGGGGAGCAGCGTTCCTTTAGCTGCTTAAAAACGAAACAATTTTTACAACTTTGTTGTTTGCCAGCGGCAGCCTTTACCATTTCTAGTTACTCCCCAGTCGCAAGCTCCAAAAACAACCCAATGCCCGCCAATCCTCGAAATGCCCCATAACCCCCCCCCCAATCCCCAACCCTCAATAGCAACCCCTCTATGTGAGCTCCATAACCCAAACACTAACCCAAACCCACGTTCAAGTCAGTAAAGTGAATGTAGTAATTTTTCAAAAATCTTTGTATTTAATGGACCATCAAGCGCGCCGCTGCCGCTGCCTCTGCCACTGCCATTGCCTCTGCCACTGCCACAGTCTTAGCCTCAGTTTTAGGTTGAGTCTCAGTATTGGCGTTGGTGTTAAGTTAAGGTCCACCTGGCAGGCAGCTTGACTTGGCTTTTTGGACCTTGGCTAGAGTTTTGCTAGAGTATTTGTTAAGAACAAGGGGTAAGGGGTAAGGGGTGGTAAAGCAGCGGGTTAGGGCCACAGCCAGGCCTGACTGTGCTCATCGCTAATATTGCACTTTGGTTGTAAAAATGCGTTTTAATGCTTCAATAAAATAAAAAGTTTGCATTAAAATGCAAACAGTAAGAGTAAGTATATGCCAATGGGTGGGGGGAGGGTGGAGGGGGTAGCACAGAGAGTAAGAGAGAGATAGAGAGAGAGTTGGAGAGTGTGTGTGGCAGAGAATGTTAGAAGAAAACGTGGCATATACTCGGAAGAAACAATTAGCATAAAAAAATATATATACACGTTGCATCAGTTGCCTTTCATCACTTTCGCTGCCTTCCCCCCCCCCCCCTCCCGCTCCAGAAACATGATCCACCACTCACCCCTAACACCCACTTAATGCAGAAGCCGTGTACTAACTACAGATATAGTTTCTATATATAAATTATATATATCCTTATAAGTTTTACTAGTTTGTAAGTTGTAACCTTCCACCTTGCCGCTGCCTTTTCCATTTTCCTTTTCCTGCCTTCCCTCCTCCACTTCCCCACCCTTCCGTTTGTTTTCTTTATTTTGTTGCAAAATTGTTTTTTGCTGGCATTTTTATGCTAAAAGAATTTTAGTAGCATAGTTTTATATTGCATAGGTTAAAGTCTAGAGTATACTTAATGTAGCTGCTGCTTACTTTATGCAACACTTACTTACAACATGCCACGTTCCACACACACACACACACACACACACAGCTAGAGCTCTTTTTGGCAGCATTGCAGCTCAATTGTGGCAAGCACAGTACACAATTTGTTTATCATATTGAATGAATGTTAAATCAGCAAACTTGCCACATGCCTCATGCTGTTAGTATGCCTCTACCCTCTATCTTCTATCTACTACTCACTCTCTCTCTCTCCCTCTCTCTGTGTGGTATTGACAAGTAACTGGCAACAAGGGGCATTGCCACTTGCAATGGCAAACTAGCAAAATTGCAACAGCGACACAAAAAATACATATTTGCAGTGCGTGGCAGCAACATCAGCAGCAGCAGCCGCAACAGCAGCAGCAGCAGCAGCCAAAGCAAAGAATGAATATACAAAAAAAAAAGTAAGCTAAAGGAATGAAAAGCAAAGAGAAAAAAAGGACATTTTAAAATGGGATAATGCAAACAGCAAATTAAAAAATATAAGGTCTGTCAGGGAGGGGGGGGGAGGGGGTGGCAGCTGGGGTATTGGGTGCAACTATAACATGAGCTGAGGCATAAACAGTCAAACGAGCTGCAGGCTCTCTGTGTGTGTGTGTGTGTGTATGTTGTTAGGGATTGAAATGGTCATAGGGACGTTAAATTGGTAACCAACTGACAGAGAGAGAGAGAGAGAGAGAGAGAGAGAGAGAGAGAGAGGGAGGTGCTGTTACTGTGGGTAACTGAGAGACTAATTGAAAGCCGTTTGCAAAGACAAATATTGAAATGGACCACAGCTTTATGCATATTTAAAATCAATTAAGTCAATAAATAATAAAGACATGGCCTTAATGCAATTAAATATATTAACCAAACGAGATGTTTGTGCTGCATCTTGTTTGAGTATTTGCGCTAAATGCAACTGCAGCATTAAAAAATAAAATTAAAAATAAAAACAGCAACAAAAATAAATAAAAAACAAAATATATATATATATATAAATATATATAAAGCAAAGTAAACAAAGCAGCTGCAGACGATCAAGAAATTGGCATGGTATATAGAGTAAAGGGCCTAGATCTAGTTGCTGTAATGCTGCCACAAAAAGTAGGCATTTAGGGTGTGGTCTGGGCAGAGCAATTGCGACACGCTTCAAGTGCGCTTCACGTTCTGTGGAGCTGGTCATTTAGGTAGTTGAAAAGGGCTCAAATGTGGCAGCAAACGGCAGGCAAGAAATGCAGTAGAAGAGATTGGGAGTGGGAGGGAGAGAGAGGAGGTAGATTTGTGTAGAACCAACAGGAGCAGCTGGAGCAGGGGGAGGGGGGTTGAAGGAACAGGCAGAGCAGCGAGCACAGAACATTTTAACAATTTTCACATTTTTGTAGGCATTCAACAAAATGGCAACAAAAACGGCAACAAATCTGTGCAACCGACGATAAACTCCAATTTATATGAACACACACACACACACACAAGCAACACACATACACACACATATATATATGTATATAAATATATAAATATATAGAGAGAGAGAGAGATGTTTTTGTTTGGTCAACGGGGCGTATACGTTACACGCGACTTTAGTGCTCCTATGACCAGCTGTGCATTCAGCACCAGTCACCTGCCACCTGCCACCTGCCACCAGCTACTTACCACTAACCACTTGGCATTTGCCACCTGCTAACTGCTAACTGGTAACTGGTAACTGGTAACTGGTAACTGTTAACTGCTAGCTGCCACCTGGCATCTATACCAAAACCAGCAACAGAATGCCGCAAACAATTCACAAAATGCCGCAAAAGGCAATCGCCGGAGCATGCGGCTGCACGCCACGGAGTTCACTCGGCCGCAAAATCGGCCACACAATGTGACTGCATTGTCCACTTGAGGCATGCCTTCTGCCTCCTGCCAGCTGCCAGCTGTTATCTGCCCCCTGCCAGGCAGTCGTGTATGCACGAGTATGCCAAAAAAAAAAAAAAAAAAAATAAACGTAACCAGTTAGCAGCTAGGGGCTAATTCAATTAAAAAATCCACTCTACTTCATATAGAACTTCACTTTTTCCCCTCTTCCACACTCTCTCTCTTTCTCTTCTCGTTTTTCTGCTTACTCTCTGGGAATATTCTCACTCTACTACTACCATTCTACTGCCTCAACAATTAATTCAAATCACAAAGATTTCACTCGTAATTACCACAAATTATTCTCTTAAAGGCTTTAAATGAATTTAACCCTTAAAAACAAATATGAATACTTTTTATTCATAGCTGTAATTTAAGTTAACTTTAAGTCATATTAAGACGATTCAATCAATTCACAGCGGGGTTATAATTATCCTTATTTCAAGTTGAATTGAATTGCATTTCAAATTGGAAGACCTTATCGATAACTTGTAGTTTTCTTTTGTATTTATTCATCATATTCATTATATACATTATATTTATTATATTCATTATATACATTATATTCATTATATTCATTATGTTATTCAAATACAAATTGACTATTAACAATTGCTATAGCTTTAAGTATCAAAAACCTCACTTAAATATATCGATAAATGCTATTTTATAATTAGTGTGCCCAGCTGTAAATATACTGCATTTAAATACGAGTGGAGTATTAGAATACTCATTGAATTCTTTCCTATTCTAATTTATTTATCATTGAGCTCTCAGTGAAATTTGATATTGTTCTCATTAAATTTATCGTTTAATTTCCATTAAACTTTAATTGATTTTGCATTGATTTTTTATTGATTTTCAATTGCAATTTGTCTTTGTTTTTGCACATTTATTGATTTCGCATTAAACTCTCATTGATATCTCTTGGAGCTCTCATTAATATCTGTTTGAGTTTTCATTGATTATTTATTGAATTCTCACTGAATTATCATTGATTTCTTCTTGAAATTCTATTGAAATCTCGTTGACATATTGCCGAATTTTATTTGATTTCGCATAGAACTCTCATTGACATCTCTATCATTGACTTTTCATTGGCTTTCCATTGATATCTCATTGAATTCTCATTAATTTCTTATGGAATTGTCATTGAATTTTTATTAACTTCTCATTGATTTCTTATTAAGTTCTCACTAATTTCTTATTAACTTTGCATTAGCTTCTCATTGATATCCCATTTAATTCTAATTGATTTTTTTTATTGAATTCCCATTGAATTCTTATTGATTTCTGATTGGTTTCCTATAAGTTTGTTATTGAATGTCCATTAAACTCTCATTGAATCCTTTGTGACTTCTCATTAATTTCACATTGCTCTCTTTTTTGAGTTAATTCTAAATTTTAATTGTAATTTCCTATTGTTGTTGTCAATAAATTTGCTTCGTTATACTGAAACTTATATAACATAATTTAAGAGACAAAAAGCGAGCATTTCAACCGTGTGTGTACACCACATTGCCAGACTTCATTGTGCCCCTATCTTATGTTGCTGATGTTGTCATACTGCATAACTAACTATGTAAGTAAACCTCTACTCGATTGACTTCTTGGGAAAGCAGTTAAACATCCAACCAAATGCAGCACATTGTAACAACTTATGCTTTCCCTTCGGACGGAAGCACCTTCTCAAGGATCTACTAGGATCTTAGGCCAATAACATATTGTTAACTTGAACTTAAGTTAGACAAAAGGTTAGCTTTTTGTAAGAAAGAAACAGCAACTAGTTGTAAAATGTGGTTGGAACTGCATTAAATACTAAAGGAGTGCCTTCAGCTGCCAGTGTGCTGCGCAGGGATATAGCATTCAGATCTAGAATATGCCCACAATATTGCAATACCAAACGCATTAAGATTAAATAAGATATAAGGGATTGAACAATGAATAACTGATTGAATTCTTGCGGTTAACATTCGCTTCTCTCACAGATTGGGAGTCCATCTTAAGAGGCTAGTTGCCAGTCCTTAGAAGGTTCAAGTAGATAAGGGAATGGCGTTATTTTCTTCTACTAAGTAACATCTCTTTTTGTAACTCTTCCTCTTGCTTCCTGTCTCTCTATCGCTCTCTCTTTCTCTATCTCTCTATCTGTCTCTCTCTCTCCCTCATCCTTGATAATTCTATTCTAATGAAGCACAGAAAAACATTCCCCTAAAAGAAATAATTAAGCAGTGCAGGAATTAAGTTAGGTTAGATTGAAGCTATATAACTGCTTATAGTTAATATTATATATATATATATTAAAGGTAAAATCTCTTTTCTATATATATATATAGATATATTTGTATGTATGTATAATGTGTTCACATATTAATTATAAAGCTAATGGGTAAATTAATGCTATCGTGTAATAAACTCATTAAGATTTCATGAACAAAGAGAGTAAATGCAATTTGCATAAGCTAAAAGGTGAGTAAGTCGATTGCACAATTCTAACAATGCCACACACACACACGTTTACATACATATGCATACACTTGTATATATGTATGTATGTATAAAGAGAGCAAACAAGAAGAAAGCATAACAACGACAGCAACTGGAGCACTAAATGTGGCACAAAGCTAAAAAAAAAAAAGAAAAATTTTCAAATAAAAAGAAAAAGAAAGAAGAAAATTTTTGGCCGCGTGCTGCTTGCCGCGTGTTGCCGCAAAAGGAATCAAAATGTGAAAACGTCGCGTTTTTCCTGCACCGCAATACGAACACTCAACCACCCCACACCCCTCCCTCCCATCATACAACCACAGCCCTCAATCCTTATACTATACAGATACCCTTCACCGCCACCTTTTTGACTTTGGCACCTTGCGTTGACTCCAAACAACAAGCCCCAAATGAAAAACAAAACAGAAGCAGAGAAAAAAGGTGTGCAACAAAGATGAAGCTGCCCCCAAAAGACAACAAAAAACAAACAAAGCATACAACATGCATATGCACACACACACACACACACACACACACACACGTACACATATAGCAGTTCATTCATGCCGATGACCTCAGACTCAGTCCACAGCTCTTCACCATTTTTTTTGGTGCCGCTTTTCCCCAAACGTCAATGGGCCCCTTACCCCTCAGACGCTTCAGTCTTTAGGCGGGCCAGTTTATACTTGCAATGTGTATGTGTGTATGTGTGTGTGCCAGTGACTGGTTGCATCTTTTTGCTTTCGTTTTAGAAACTGGCAACTCGCAACTCGCAGCTCGCAGCTCGCACGACATTTAAAACCGAGTTGGGGCCAAAAAGAAACTGCAACGAAGCAAGGACGAATTTTTTGGCAATTTTTTCGACTCTCGTCTACGGTCATATGTCCTTGTCTATGTGTATATATATATGTGTATGTGTGTGTGTGTTTGCATGTGTAAATGTGTGTGTGTGTGTGCTGTGCCTTTGCTTTTGCTCTGTTTTCGTCTGCTTCACGTCGTCGTCATCATTTTTCTCTTATTATTGTTGTTGTGCTGCGATTTTTCCTTTTCTGATCACACACACAAACACACACACACATACACATATACATATGCATAGGGCATATGGGTTATGGGTACAAAAAAAGAAAGATTTGAGTTCAACATTCGAGTAGACGTTACGGCGATTCAATTGCTTTCTTTATTTTGAGGATATTTTTATATTTTTTTTTTTTTGAAATTCTGATTCTCTTTTGTGGGTCGCCAAAAAAGATGAGCAAGATGTAGAGAAAAATGTGCAGTGTGTTAGGGGGGGAGGGTGAAAACTGAAGTTTTGGTATGCTAACAAACAGGTGGCTGCTTGTTGGCCAAGTTAAAAATGTGTGCCAACAAAGGAAGGAGAGGGAGAAAGACAGAGCCAATTTTTAGATATTGGCAATTTGTAGTAGCATATCCTTTAGCCTATACATATTCTTCATTATATATTCAACATGCCGCAATACTCATTATTTTGTTGATTTTCTTTTCTTCCCTCTCCCTCTCTTTCTCTTTCCCCCACACATTCTCCTTTTGGGGGTTAGACTACGCTTACTTAATATGTGATAAAAATCAATGTGACCAATAAAACTGTCACACATTGTTACTCCAACAACCATTCGACTTTGTAACATGTTCTTTATACCATATACTTTATCCTTTGTCCTTTATCCTTTGTCCTTTGTCCTTTGTCCTTTGTGCTTTGTGCTTATCCTGTGCAATGCTCAACAGGCTTGTGCTCAGCTCAAGTCGACTTGATGACGCGTAGATTATATCAAAGTAAATAGTAATGCCGACTCAATGTTATGGATTCAGTGCGGATTTTTTGTTTACTCGGCTCATCGAATGGCTTAGTAAGAGTCTATGTGTATGTGTAGATGTATATATGTATATATATATGTGTGTGTGTGTGTGTGTGTGTGGCACTACGCTGCTTTGTCCACAAATAGGCACACATTTAGAGCGTCTTTTTGCGATCTGTTTGTGACTTGCCTTGGCAAACTTAAGCTTAGTAACGATAGTCTGACAACTATCGATATTATTGCTAATATCGATACTTCTAGTACTAACATTAGTTATCAAAAATACAAACTGTCATTTGCATTTGTATAAAGCAAAATGTAAAAGTTTTTATTGTATCATTTTATGCCGCAAAATTTTGGAAAAATTGAACTAAAAATTTCTATAGCAAAAGGATCAAAGAGAGCGGAATAAAGTGCAAGGATTAACTATATAAACATAGTAAGTTTAACTTTTTATAATTATAATGTTTATAACAGATATTAAAGAAGTTATATATATATATATGTTATATATGATCAACAGTTTTAACTGATTTTATTTATGCTGCAAGGATGCTTTCCGCTCGCCTGGAACTGCATATTTTGCTGCTGTGCTGCTTGCCTCAACTATAGTCTGATTTATATATATTTATATAGATTCCATTATTTGTATAATATTGTTATTTTTTTTTTTTTTGTTGGGATCTTTGTGGTTTTATCTAAGCACTTTTTAATGCTATTTATTAACAGTAAACCGTCTATAATCATATGCAACACATTGTCCTTTTTTGCCACAAATGTCAGAGTCATGTGTCGAATGTGATAAACATGCAAAAGAGATGCAAGGCTCAGCCACACCCACCAAAAAAAAAAAGAAAATAAAGACCAGAACAAAAGGGCGCTAAGAAAAGTAAGCTAAAAGAGGTAGGGAGCGCCAGAGACATGGAAAGTGAGAGGGAGAAGGAGAGAGAGGAGGAAAAAATCGAGCTGACAAATCCCGGTTTGTAAGCCAATTTGCACTTAGGCTTATCTAATGTCATATCATTTGTATAATGTTGTGTTGGCCTGATACTTGATACCAACTGTAGTATTGGCAACGCTAACATAACACACACAATCACACACACACACACACACACACACACACGCACAGCTTCTGCCAAGCAATTCCCCTAGCTGCTGGCGCGTCGTCTTTGCTATTGCCTTTTGCACTATGCTTATGTGTGTATAAGTATGTGTATGTGTATGTTTATGTGTATGGGTATGAGTATGTATATGAGTATAGGTATGTGCATGTGTATGTGCATATATGTGTATGTGTGTGTGTGTGCGTGGCCTTATCCTCTGGGGTTCATTTCTAAGCTCATTTATGTTTATCACAAATGCGTGCCAAAGTGTGTCGTTATTCTTTCGTCTGCTTCTTCTACACTTCAACTTCTTTTCGCATAGCGCGAACAAAAACATTTCAAATATTCAAAAAAAAAGAAAAAACACAGTCTCACCCACACACACTCACACACAGACACGCATACAATTGGCAATAACATACAAAGCACTTGGTATATTCGCGCCCGCGGTTGCTCTTAGGAATATGCACAACTGTATAAGTATATATATATATATATATATATGTGTATGTGAGTACGTAAGTATGCTCAACTAGTCGAAGCATGTGCTGGCCGTAGAAATTCATCTAACGGCTGTAACAGGTAATTGAACTTGGGTTATATGGGGCAGAGAATGACGACGCTCGATGTGAAGGAAATGGAATTGAATGACGGCTCGTCGACGCGACGTGTGCCAAATGTGACCCATCCCCCCTGCTCCTTATTTTTACATATACTGTAACAAGTACCAAATGATTCCTTGACTGCTGCTATCATCCCCCCCCCCCATGTCTACCCTCACTCATACTCATACATATACTAGATAGCAGCAAATGCGTGCGAACTACATAATGTGGACATAAAAAGGATTTGGCAAAAACTCAAGTAAGCAACGCGTGTCCTTTGAGGGTGTGCGGTTGGATTGTGTGTGCTTATATGTGTGTGTGTGTGTGTGTGTATGAGACTGCGGAACGTAGTCAATTTGAAGTAACATTTGTTGGGTATATGAAACTTGCAAATTGTATGCTATAGTTTCAGGCACACACACGCACACCCCACCACACATACATATATAAGCATAGTAAGATTGCCTGTATATGTGTGTTCAAATTGTGTGTGTATGTGTGTATAATGCCAACTGTTGAATAATTCATGGGCAACTGGAGATTTGTGCAGATGTGCTGCATGCAGATCCACACAATTCAGATCCATATACATATATATATATATATATATATATATGCAGGATATAAGCTGTAAGAAGCAGCAGGAGCAGCAGTATACAGGAACTGGCTATACAAGATACAAATACAGATCCAACTGTAAGCCATGTGTAGGTGGACGAAAGGACGAACGGATGGATGGATGGATGGATACGCTCAGATGGCAGCTAAGCGCATTTGATGCCGATTTGTGGCACAAATAACTGTAAATCGCGTATGTAAACAACACATTCGAGTATATACGCATCTAAATGTGTATGTGTATGATTGTATGTGTGTGCGTGTATATGTATGCATGCGTATGGCAATGCATATTTGAGCAGCTGAATATGTGAATGTCCTTAGAAATCTTTATGTCTATTGCCCGTATGAAGGCACATAGAAATTGATAAGAATTGAGTACAAAGGATAATTGCAATTGATCCTTGAACAAATCCTAATTATACCTAGAAAATTAGCAGTATTTATTATGCATATGGAAATTAACAGAGAAAAAAAAAAACAAACTTTCTTTTAATTTTAATTTAAATTTAAATTTGAATTTTTTTGATATATTTTATAAGAAATTTTGGGAAAATTCCAAAACTTAAATTTTAGTGGAAAGTTTTTTGTTATTAATATTTTTTAGAAGACTGAAATGTCAAAAATAATATAAAAAAATTTAAATAATATGTATTTTATTATTTATATATAAATTATTTATTATAAATCAAAGGCAATTGCCAGGCCAAAAAAAAATGATTCCAAAATTAATAGCAACGAAATAAGGATAACAACTCAGTTTTTTGTGGTCTTAAAATAAAATTATAATATTTATTTATTTATTATGTAATGAGATTTATATTAATATTTAAATATATAATTTGTAATTGTTTAAAATTAAATATATAATATATATATAATATAATTTAGTTATTGAGGTAAAATCAGAGCTGAACAAATGCATAAAATTTCTATGGAGTTTTTGCCCGGCGGCCGATTAAAAATTGCCTCTTTTTATCTATATCTATTATATTTCAATAATATAATATAATAATATACAATATATTTATATCCTACAGATCAGTAGATAAAAAAAGGAACAGCTAACCTTCGATGTGGTAGATCCCTTTTTAATGCCAATTAGCCGACTATTTCTAATACGTTTAAAAAGAGCTTTAATTAGTGTCTACATTTTTTTTGGTTATTAAAATATAAGTTATTAACACACTAGATTTATTTACCTTTAAATAAACGATCTTATAATTAATGTAATCAGATTTATAATTATTTTAATATTACCATATTAACTAACATTTAAATTGAACGATTGAAAAAGTGATAAGAAGGAAACATATCTAAATTTTTATACTTCCTGCATTCACATTTAATTTTTAAACATTTTTTTTTAATAAAATTATAAAATATAAATGTATAATTTTAAAATATTATTATTATTTATAAAAAATTAATATAATATTTTTCTTAAAAATAATAATATTAAATTAAAGTGTATGTATTTTTAAAACTCTTTTATTATTCAAATTAAATTCATAAAATATTTTTCTTATAATAATAAATACAAAAAAAAATTAATATTTATAATTTTTGAACTTTTCATATTACTTTAAATAGCTTATAATTATCTTTATCTTATAAGCTGGACCATATAAATAACAGTTGAATTCTTTCGTTTTTGGTTGATATACGAACATAACCAATATAATTATACATATCTGCTGTAACTCTGGACTAAAAATTAAAAATTTTGATAACAAAAGTTTGAAAAAATAAATAATAAATAAATTTTATATTTTACTTTTAATTTAATGTACATTTACATATAATTTTATTTACATTTTATCTTAAATTTTGCTTAGCTAAAAATAACTACTTATAAATAACTACTAATGGCCAAGAAATTATGAAAATAAGTCTAAAGGGAAGTCCTCAAATGAGACGTAGCCATGTTATAATCGCCAACATTGTGGAGTGTCCATAGAAATTCTATTCATAGTTTTCTTGAATTTGATATCTGTGCTGTTCGTATCTGTGTGTGTGTTCTACTATAACGCAATTTATATATAATATATATATCTATATATATATATATATATTACAATATATTGTGAAAATGAATTATATCTAAATTTTCATGCTGCCTTTTGGCAACAAAAGTCTGAAAAAAATAAAAATCAAAAACAAAAAATTATTATTAAATTAAATTAAATTTTTTTAGTTTTTAACATTTATTTTTCAATTTATATACACATTTAATTTAATGATCAATTTAACAAAAAAATTTTCTTTTAAGTAGCTACTTAAATCGCCAAGAAATTATTAAAATTGTCTAAAAGGAAGTTCTAAAATTTGACGTAGGCATGTTTTTATCGCAAACATTCTGGAACAAAAAATTGAACGCATTTCCAGACAGTCAATGGAAATGCTATTCAGAGGTGTCTTGTCTTGGTTAACGCTTATCGTACATGTGCTGTGTTTTGTCATTTCGGTCATTGGCATTGTTATTATAGCAAGGTAATATTAAATAGTTATCATGTTAGTCCTAATTCAAGTGAGAGTGAGTGAAGTCTCGTCAAGTCGTCTATGTGCATCATTTTAATACTCGTCCATGTTTTTGAATTCCTTGTTCTCCACAATTAATAGGACTCCTGCTTCTTCTTGAAGACTATGGTCCTGTTAACAATTAATTATACTTATCTTCCTTCCTGTAAAATAAGAATTTGTTTTATATTTCTTTGAGAAATTAATTTTACACTTTTTACCAAAAGGAATTAGATTTAGAGAACTCAGAAAAAGTGTGAGTCCTACCCCGAGCAATGCTCAGAGAGGAATGAAAAATTATTTACATGTTCTAACTATACCTAGGCTACCCATTTTCATAGCCTACTCGTATATATTTTCTGATATCGGAACATATGTTGTGGAAGACACTTAAAAGCAGCCTACTTATCTATTGGGTTTCTGTAGTCGGGAACACTGGGCTACAATTTTTTTGATGTTTAGCCTCTTTGCCTATTGAAAGTGGCAGGAGCAGAAGTTTAAAATAGCATAAAAGGATATATTTTTATAATATTTACTCTATATATTTATATAGTATATAGGAATGTTTTATAGAATCAGATATGTTTTCAAATTGAAGCTAAGCTATGCAATACTCAGCTATTGGGACATCAATATTTAAAGTTAAATATAGTAACATTTTAGGTCTATATGTCCTTGCCATATACAGATACTAATTGATTAAATTTTTAGTTTCATATTTCTGATATCTTCTGAACAAATACTATATATTTGCATAAGTATAACTGCTTAATTGGCCAATATAAAAAAGAAATGCTTTGATCAAATCTTTTGCTTGAAAATTCAGAGAAATTTATCCTTATGATAAAATATGACACGGCCGAAAAGTAGCTTAAGGAAAGTTGATTAATTATTTGAGACTTAATTATATATATATATATGAAAGTAAAAACTATTCATTAATATAATACTTAATATTTCATGATGTTCATAGATAAAGGATAATTTGCAGCAAGGATAATTAAAAACAATTTGTCTATAGAATGTTAAGAAGTCCCAAAGAACAATAGATCAAAGCGATTACTAAAGAAATAAGTATAATAGATATAAAATGTGCATATATTCAGCTAAATCTTAATGAATACTAAAGAGAAAATATATATTTGAGAATAAAATTGCATGAAAATTGCAAAAATATCCTTGATTATTCATACACATATCTCTATATTTTTGCTGGGGTTTGAGTTACGCACCTGCAACGTATTCTCAGCTTTTCTTTTATGCAGCTATCCATATCTGTATATATATATGTGTATATATGTTCAGAATGCATACAGAAACAAGCAAAGAATACAAACACACACACACACATAGAGAGAACGAGAGAAATACGCACACATATACAAACAAACAGTGCATCCTGTCGTTTAACAAGCAATACGAATGCGAATGCGAATTGTAAATGCGAATTGTGAATGCGAGTGCGAATGTTGTGAGCATTGCTGTGCGCCTGGTGCTGATGTCTCCACAGTGTAGCCTGTACATTTGTTGATGCAAGGTTATGCATTGGTATGGGTTTAGGACTGCAGGATATGCTGGTTGTAGAATACTGGCTGGAGGATACAGGGTGCTTGTAACACTCTTCCTGTTTGGGTATTGCTATACTTTGGCTTGGTCTTGTTGTTGGCACCTAAACGTTTGTGTATGTGTATGTGTGTGTGTGCGTGGGTGTTTGTTTGTGCAGCATACTTCTTTCTTTTGTGCATATGTGTGTCTGTGTGTGTATGTAGCTACTCAAACCATGACAATCCTGTTGAGTCCTGCATTACTCAGCCATGAAACCATGACCAACAACAGGTGGCGCCAAGCTTCTGGACGGCACGCGCCGCTACATAAGCCAACACAAAACAAGTATGAACACACAAACACACACACACACATACATATATACAATCATATAACCATAACATAGCACCCACACAACGATACAAATCTCCTTTGCCTCGTTCCAGCAACATTATGTGAAGGACGTTCAGTTTTCTTTCCTTTTGTAGTGCAACTTTTTGTGTTGACTGCAACATTTGGCATGCTCCTTTTGCAGCAAACTCCCCCACAATCTGAGTGCCAACACACACACACACACACACACACCCCTCCCTATGAAGCACATTTTCCGCTTTTCTTTTTCTTTTCCGTTTGCTGCTGCTGCTGCTGCTGCTGTTGCTGGGGTACAGAGTTGAGGGTTGAGTCACTTTGTTTTGGGTTCGTGTGTCCCTGTGAGTTGAGTTGCACATAAGGAAGGGTCCATTTATATCAAATTTATTTTATTTTTTATATTTCTCTGTTATTTTGCGCTTGACATTGAATTTGTGTAAACAAAAATTTGTGAGCAATAACAATTTTCCACATATTGGCAACATATTGCAAATAGAAATAGAAATTTATATGAGATTTGTATTGAATGCATGCATGCAACTTTGTGCAAATTAATTTACTATAATTAAGAAGAATTTATTAAATGAAATGCTATAAATAATTCAATTATTATATTTTTTATATATAAAAAATAAATAGAGTAAATATTTTATATTTAAACATAATTTTATTTATATTTATAATCAGAGCTATAAGCGTATAAATTGCAACAGTTTGATCGATGGTTATGGTTTGTGTCTTGGCTAATCAAAATGATCGAATTGATAGTCAAGTTTTCTACAATTTAGTAAAGCTCACAATCTGCTGCTCAAAAGCTCAAGAGTGCGTTTAAAGCTTACGCACTTGAGCGCATATCTATTAATTGCTCTCTCTCTCTCTCTCACTCACTCAGTCTTTTTATATCGTTGTCTCTCTTTCTCACACACACACACTCTTGCTCATTCTCTTAAGTTAAGCACAACATTTTCTATGCGAAACAAACAAATGGAGCTGAAGCCGGTGGAGTAACATATAAACATATAAATTAGTTGGCAACAACTTGGCTAGTATCCTTAGTCCTGTGTATGCTGATAGAAATACGCTCTCTTAAATCGTACTTAACAATTAAGAGTAACGACGTAACGACCTAACGATACATAAAAGAGAAGCTCAAAGTATAAATCCAGGCGAAAATGCTCTTGCCAAAAAGAAAAAATAAAATTGAAAGAAATTTGAGAAATCCGAAAGGAAACTTGGTTCATTGGGTGTGTGTTGTGGGAGTCAAAGCTTACAACAGTAGCAACAGCAACAGCAACAACAACAACAGGAGCAACAGCAGCAGCAACAGCGGATTTCATAGAGGAAAATGGGAAAATTCAGCGTATAAATACGACTATAATAACAGTAGCTGGTTTTCGCTGCCTCTGCCTCTGCCTCTGCCGCTGCCGCTGCTTTTGCTGGTGCTACTGCTGCTGCTGCAGATGTAGCCGAAAAAAAACAGCTCAGAAGAAAAAAAAATGCTTGAAAGGGCAATACAAAAACGGCAAAAATGAAGAAGAAAACGAGATGAAATGAAAAGAAAGGAACGTGTGCGCACTTTTGCTATTGCTAGCGTTGGCGTTGACGTCGGCGACGACGTCGATGTCGATGTCAGCGTCGCTGTCGATGTTGCCTTTGACAGCGTAGCTTCTTTTTCTCTTTGTGTATGTAAGTGTGTGTGTGTGTGTGTTTGTGTGTGTGCGTACATATCGCTGACTTCTCATGTGGGTAGACAAAACTTTCGCTTTCGTTGCGTCGCCTTCGTTTTTCCTACAGGACCTACACCCCTCCACCTCCTATCTCACCACTCATAAGCAATACACGACAGGTCCTATTCCCCCACCCCTCCCCACGCAACCATTCAGAGATTCTTTTACTCAACGCCAACGCCAACGCCAGCATTAACGCCAACGTCAACGTCAACGCAATCAACGTCGTCGTCGACGCGTTGCTTCGGCAAATTTTTCTTTTTCTCAGCCAGTTTTTCACTGCCGCTAAGCCAAAAGAAAGAAATGAAAGCAAGCTGAAAGAAATGAAAATAAAAAGAAAAAGTAAACTAAAGAAAGCAAAAAATAAAGGACGATTACAACAACAGCTGCTCAAAGAACGCTTGAAAAAAACCATGTGAAAATGTGGCAACAGATAAAACTCGACGGCAAATACGAAAGCAAAAGCAGAGCAAAAAAGAAAAATTGCGAAAATTTCAAGGATACGGATAACAGCAACAAATGAAGGAGAGTTCATGTCCACAGGTAAAGGTGAGCATGACATAAAAAACAAAAAAAAAAACATAGAAGACAAAAGCAGAGAGCAAAGGAAAAAAGCGACACAAAATAGAAGTATGAAAATTGCGACCTTGAGCCGCCTTGGCCAGCATTCGCTCAGTGGCCGGTCGCACCCACTTTGTCGCCTTTTCCTCCTTCGTGCTCAGACGAGTCCCGTTAAATAACCGTTAACGGTGAAGGAAAAGCTAAAATGTACCCGGTTAAATACCTGTTACTTACTCCTTAAATACCCTTTTCATCAGGCTCTACATACCCGATACATAGTCTCATCGATCTAATCGATGTATACCCATTACATATATATAACATACTCGATACATATCTGTTACACACATGCATCAACCGGTAACATAACCGATAGATGCCTGTTAAATATGCCCGACACACCGGTTATATATATACCCGTTACAAACCGTTAAGTGTTGATTGCATACATCCCAGTTATATGCCGGCCAAATACCAATTGCATGCCGGTTACATTCTGGTTACATCCCTTGTATACATCGGTTCCATATTCCTTACATATCGGGTGCACTATATAGCGGTTACATACCGGGTATATTTCGTTTTTATAAACGGCACCCGGTTAAATACCTGTTACTTACTCCTTAAATACCCTTTTCATCAGGCTCTTCATACCCGATACATATCCTCATCTAATCGATGTATACCCATTACATATATATAACATACTCAATGCATATCTGTTACACACATGCATCAACCGGTAACATAACCGATAGATGCCTGTTAAATATGCCCGACACACCGGTTATATATATACCCGTTACAAACCGTTAAGTGTTGATTGCATACATCCCAGTTATATGCCGGCCAAATACCAATTGCATGCCGGTTACATTCTGGTTACATTCCTTGTATACATCGGTTCCATATTCCTTACATACCGGGTGCACTATATAGCGGTTACATATCGGTTATATGCCGAAATATACCCGATAAATGCTAATTACATATTGATTCTATACTGATTATATACCGGTGATATACCGGTGATATATCGGTGATATATCGGTGCTATACCGGTTACATAACCAGTTATATACCCGGTTCACATTCGCCTAATATTTAATATATCTTTACAAGCTACATCCCTGATTCGTACCCGTTTCATGTTAGACATAAGCTCGTTAGTTGCCTGCATTTCTCGTTTCATAACGTGTTACATTCCTAACAAATTTTACATCGACATCTACATCTTCATCTACATTGACATCATCTACATATGTTGCTTCCTTCTTTCAGCCTCATTGTCCTTTGACCTCCATGTGGAGGTCCTTCAGCTGCTCCTCCAATTGACAACCACCTGTAAGCTGAGTTCCTGCCATCCCCATTGACCAGAGGCAATGCTATTGATTATACTACATATGATTACACTGACAGAAATCGCAATGAACTATGAACTAGTTATACCATAGACTAGTATATATATATATAAATAATAACTTATTGATAGGTTTAAAGTTAATCAATATCAATGGAAATCTCTCAATCAAAATATACTGTTCTTCTTTTTAGGGAAATTCTTTTCTCTCAGTGTAGTAGAAGCTTTGTTTGTTTTAATATGTATGTACGAGGTTACTGGGTGTAGCATGATGATGATGAATGTGTGTGTGTGTGTGTGTGTGTGTGTTTGTGCGTAGCTATGGGGCAGCTAACAGTCCATGCCACACAGATGCTGTTGGTGCTGTTGACTCGTTGCCTTATTTAAGCATAACAAAAAAAAAAAAAAGTGAAGACAAAAGAAAAAAAGGCAAGACGAAACCGAAGCATAAGAAGAAGCAGTAGAAGAAGAAGATGTTGGGTGAAAAAGAAAGGCACAAAAAAAAAGAGGAGAAATAAAAGAAAAAAGGATTTTCATGCGCTTAGCTTTCTCTTTTGGCTTTCGCCGTGACGTGTCACTCTGCAGTTGTTGCTTGCTCTTAAAACTTTCTTCAACAGGTTGCAAGTTGAGCTTGTGTTGTGTTGGCCACGTTTAACGTGACTCTTGGCTGGTAACTTAGAGCCTGTTAAAGACCACACACATACATACATAAATATATATATTTATATATCTGTTGTTGTATGTAAGTGTGTGTGTGTGTGTGTGTGTGTGTGTGTGCGTGGGCGAGAAAAAGCGTTCTCTCAGCTGTTAAAAATGGACAGCTAACACCGAACCAAGCCAATGCTCGTGGATGTTTGACCTTGGGCACTAGCTAAGCGCTGTCATGGCAGCAGACATCTATCCTCCTCCCGTTGGGTCAGCCTCTTGTTATCCGTTGTATACAGGCTGTCAAGCATTCGTATCAGCCTCACAGCCCCACAGTCACACAAACTCCATCCACTTCGAGCACTTCTTCAGGTTTCACGCTCCTCAATCGTTTACATCTGCTGCCTTCTCCTTTGCCTGACTAGACTGGGGGTAGCCTGTTGCACACGCCGCTAATCCTGGCAACCAGATATATATATATATATATATATACATACATGTGTGAGTAAGTGTGTGTATATATATTTGTTAAGGCGTGTGTGTATTTATACTGTGTGTGCCCCTGTCAAGGGCGACCCACATTTTGTGTCAGGCATTGTCCCCGTCGATTGACTATTTGCCACAGGGCAGCCGCATTAAGATAAGGGACTGGACAATCCTAGACATGTTTAGGATGGTCTGACAGTTGTCCAGCTACTTGGAATTTATGAATAGCTCAAACAAGCATACGCCAGGATATGCCTTAATAATCATTATATCATCTTATGTTATACACATTTCACTTTTCCCTTAATACAAATATTTAATTTTATTTATTCCTAATATATAACATTAGATTACCAAAGAAAAAGAAGTATATTAAAAAGGAAAATTTATTTACTTTTAAACTGTAACAAATTTATATTAATTAACTTTACTTATTATTAAGGGTTGAATATTCCAGAATAGTCTTTCGATATATATAAAATGCTGCTACATTTATATTATGTATTTAATTTGTATAATTAATTTACTGGAATTATTCTTTAAGATGTTATCGATTATAATTTAAGTATACAATTTTATTAAAGCACATTTAAAGTTGCTCTAATAGAGTTCTTCTATATAAATTCCTAATACTTTTAATTGTACATTTTAATTATATGTCAAACTATCAGTTAAATAAAATTATTTTATGAATTTTATTTATTTAATAATTTATTAATATTTACAATAATATTTATCTACAATTTTATTATTTATTTTGTAACATTTTAAATTAAATATATTGTGACTTTTATATTCCTTCATATATATTCATTTTATTTATTTAATTTTTAATGTTAATAAAAAATAATAAAGGTATATTAATTCTTAATTTTTATAATTTTATTTTGATTTTAGCTTTTTTCTATTTATTTTTTTTGTGCTTTTAAATTTTCTATTTTTAATTTAAATTCTTGAAAATTTTCATTTTTAATTTATCATTTTTAAATTCGAATTATTTGATATTTTTAAAATTTTATTATTATTTTAAAAATCATAATTTTAAATTGAAGATTTAAAATTTTTCATGTCTAATTTTATTGATATTTATATATTTAATTTTTTTTTTTTAAATAATTTTAAATTGTAATTTTTTAAATTTTAGTATTTAACTTTTATTTAATAAAATGAATTTCAGTTTTTAATATTTTAATACAAATTAATAGCTTGAAATTCAAAACTAACAATAAAAAAAATCAAAAATGCAAAACTAAAAATAATTAATATTTTGTTTTTAATTTTGAATTATCAATTTTTAAATTTAAAATGTAATTTGATTTTTATTTATTTATTTATTTTATTTATTTTACAATCCAACTGCAGTAAAAATTAAAATCCTTAGAAAATTCAATACCAAAGCTTATCCAATCATCAGGTAAGTCACTAAAAGAAATATAAAAAAGAAATTATAATTGATTAGTAGTCACATTGTCAACTATTTATTATTAAATAAAAAAAATCAATATTAATATAATAAAAAAAAATTATTTTAAATTTATATATATTTATTGCATTTATTTCTCAAGTTAAATTAAATACGATTTATATTCAGCTTTAGTAATTTAGCATAATTAAACTATAGTAAATATTATTTGCATTTATTAAAAAAGGTTATAAAAATTATTTAATGCTTAAAACTATAGTCAAAAATTAAATATATTTTAAAATTAAATACAAAAGAGATACAAAAGGATACTTAAAAGGATACTCGAAGCTGCATTCGCTTTGCTTAAACTGAACTTTAAAAACAGATGGAAAATGATTTAAAAACTAAAGGAAGCTTAGTAAAATATATATAGAAAGTTGGAAAATAATTTAAAATAAAGTAATTATAATTAAATTGATTAGAAATTTATCAAATCAATCAGCTATATATATATATATATATATGTATATAATAATAACATTGAGTTACCAACTTGATGACTTAATCATTAATCGAATTGTTGTTGTGGTTAAGGCTGTATTTAAGTTTGAGTTTGTGGTTGAGTTTGTGGTTGTGTTTGTTTTTGTTTTTGTGGTTTTGGCTGTGGCACAACAAGTAGCCAAATTAATGGACAGAATTCAAAATCAAAAACAAAGTCAATTTGAAAATTCAAAGTATCCAAAATCAAAATCCAAAATCAAAATCAACAGAGATCGTTGAATATCGCACAAAGCTCAAATTGTGGTTGCAACCAGCTGAAGGATAAAAGGGCTGAAGGTGTTCGTTGCAAATTATAATGCAACGAATATGTGTGGCATTAAACCAGTTTGCTATCCTACTATACATCCCCTCTCTCCCTGGCTCTCTCTCTATGTCCCCCTCTTTATAAGGTTTTGAGTGTATTTGAGACTAGTCTCTGGTTGGAGAGGTTTTTGGGTCCCGTCTCAAGTCTTGACAAACTGCTTATTATTACTTGAATTTTGCTCTGGCGGCTGCATTAACTATGTCTTATTGCCAAACACAGAATGCAAGAGTTTGAAGCTGAGCTGCATGTTGGTAGTAGGTAGAAGGGAGAGTGAGAGAAGGAGAGGGAATGGGAATTGGAAGCGTAAGGGAAACAAGCGATGCAGAAACTGGGCTCAAAAACGAAATCGAAACCTGGCTAAACCAAGGAGAGAGAATTCAAAGATTGAATGCAACAAAATTGATAGGATTGTGGCAAGGGGTTGGGGGGTAAAGCAGTATACAGTAATAGGAGTACTATATGATAGAGTAGGAGAGTAGAATAAGGAGGATATATTTGGGGAACGGCAAAGAAAAGGAGGGGAAAAGCAAAACAGCAAAGCAAACACAAAATACACATATTAAATTGCAACGACCTATATAGAATGAGGCAGATGTGTGTGCGTGTGTGTGTGTCTTGATCAAAAGCAAAGTAAAGTTTTGCTTACTGCAGTTTATGCATTATTAAGATTTGCTCCTCTTTTTGCCTAGAGCAAAAGAGTAAATGAAAAAGAGAGAGAAGGAGAAAGAAAGCGGCATTGGACTCAAGTTCAATATTTAACAAGAAATTTATAGTCGATTATACCCGACTAAAGGAACCCAATAGATAAGTAGGCTGCTTTTAAATGTCTTTTACAATATATGTTCCGATATCAGAAAATATATACGAGTAGGCTATGAAAATGGTTAGCCTAGGTATAGTTAGAACATGTAAATAATTTTTCATTCCTCTCTGAGCATTGCTCGGGGTAGGACTCACACTTTTTCTGAGTTCTCTAAATCTAATTCCTTTTGGTAAAAAGTGTAAAATTAATTTCTCAAAGAAATATAAAACAAATTCTTATTTTACAGGAAGGAAGATAAGTATAATTAATTGTTAACAGGACCATAGTCTTCAAGAAGAAGCAGGAGTCCTATTAATTGTGGAGAACAAGGAATTCAAAAACATGGACGAGTATTAAAATGATGCACATAGACGACTTGACGAGACTTCACTCACTCTCACTTGAATTAGGACTAACATGATAACTATTTAATATTACCTTGCTATAATAACAATGCCAATGACCGAAATGACAAAACACAGCACATGTACGATAAGCGTTAACCAAGACAAGACACCTCTGAATAGCATTTCCATTGACTGTCTGGAAATGCGTTCAATTTTTTGTTCCAGAATGTTTGCGATAAAAACATGCCTACGTCAAATTTTAGAACTTCCTTTTAGACAATTTTAATAATTTCTTGGCGATTTAAGTAGCTACTTAAAAGAAAATTTTTTTGTTAAATTGATCATTAAATTAAATGTGTATATAAATTGAAAAATAAATGTTAAAAACTAAAAAAATTTAATTTAATTTAATAATTATTTTTTGTTTTTGATTTTTATTTTTTTCAGACTTTTGTTGCCAAGAGGCAGCATGGAAATTTAGATATAAAATTCATTTTCACAAAATATATATAAATTGCGTTATAGTAGAACACACACACACAGATACGAACAGCACAGATATCAAATAACTGAAGCAAGAAAACTATGAATAGAATTTCTATGGACACTCCACAATGTTGGCGATTATAACATAGCTACGTCTCATTTGAGGACTTCCCTTTAGACTTATTTTCATAATTTCTTGGCCATTAGTAGTTATTTATAAGTAGTTATTTTTAGCTAAGCAAAATTTAAGATAAAATGTAAATAAAATTAAATGTAAATGTACATTAAATTAAAAGTAAAATATTTATAAAATATATTTATTATTTATTTTTTCAAACTTTTGTTATCAAAATATTTAATTTTCAGTCCAGAGTTGCAGCAGATATGTATAATTATATTGGTTATGTTCGTATATCAACCAAAAACTGTTATTTATATGGTCCAGTTTATGAGATAAAGATGATTATAAGCTATTTAAACTAATATAAAAAGTTCAAAAATTATAAATATTAATTTTTTTTTGTATTTATTATTATAAGAATAATATTTTATGAATTTTATTTGAATAATAAAACAGTTTTAAAAATACATACACTTCAATTTAATATTATTATTTTTAAGAAAAATATAATAATAATAATAATAATAATATAATATAATAATAATATTTTTATATTAATTTTATTTTTATTTTTGTTGCCAAAAGGCAGTAAAAGTTGCGTTACAGTAGAAGTAGAAGGATAACTTTAAGGATAACAAGAATTGTGTTGAACTTAGGAACTACTCCTAAATAAGTTTCATTATAATGTACAGTTTGAAGTGAGTTCCTCAGCTTATTTCCTTCCAATAGGATAACAATTCAAGAGAGTACAGAGAAAATGCTCTAGCAGCAATGTGCATTCATGGCAGGTTTCACTGTATAACGCCAAGACTATTCACCTCTTTAATACATATATATATATATATATAGTCCATTTCTGTTTATCCTTTAACTGAATTTTAAGTTTGTTGCAAAGATTCCTTTGCTGTTGTTGAAACCTTTCAAAAATGTGCAACAACTGAGCATGCAGCAAACTCTTCCTTGCCTCTCTCTTTCTCTCCTTTTCACTCTTTTTCACTGTCTTGCTCTTGGCAGTCTTCTATATATAAAATACTGCATTTCATAGCATTATTTTGGTATTTTATTTTTCTCATTATTTTTTTGACTTTTAAATTTGGCAATGGCAGAGTCAAAGATGTTGCATACAGCCATGCAGCATGCTGCATAAACCCTACGAAAACTAGTTTTCAATGGCAAAACGTGTACCACATTTGGGCTTCAAGTTGTTGTTGTTGTTGTTGTTGTTGTTATTATTGTTGCAGCTCATCGCCCTTGGCCCCCTTTGTGCTGCCCATTTGCCAATTGGAGGAACTGGTTTGCTTTGACTTCGCTCAAGTCTCTTTTTTTTAGGCATTTGATTGAAGTTTTTAGCACAATTTCACTTGGCTCACAACTTGGCTTATAGCTTGCAACTTGCTGCTTACCAAATGTCCTAATTATGTATGTGTGTGTGTGTGTGTGTGTATGTGTGTGGTAGAAACAGAGAGAGAGAGAGAAAGAGAGAGAGAGCGGACCCTCATCATCATCATCATCTGCTGCTGCTCTAATGGCTCCAATTAACGATCCGTTGCCAAAATGCCACAAAGAAATTGGTTTAAAAAATTGGCTTAAGGTGTACGTTTTTAAGCCTAGTTTCAACTTAAAGTTGGCTTAACTTTAATATTGTAAAAAAATTAAGATTTGAGTTTGTATTAAATAATGATAGACTGAAAAAAATTTTAAGCAAAATTAAGGCAAAATTTGTTAAGGTTCTTTAACGCCTTAAAATGATAAAAAAAATAAATATTAAGTATATTGTAATAAAGATTATTATATTATTGAATCAATCTTGAATCAATTAATTTAAAAACAAAACTCAAATTCAAATTCAATTTCAAAATTTAAATCCCAATAAGAAACCTTTGGCTTATGGCTTAAAGATGGGCCAAGGTTGGTCAACTGTTTAACTGTTCAACTGGTTGAATGGTCTTTAGCTTGTGCGTGCCGTCCACTGCTCAGCCTCGGCCACTGCTCTGCTTCTACCACTGCCACTGCGACTGCCACTGCCTCGGCTACTGCTCAGTTCTGTGCTGTTTTGTTAGCACCCTTAAGTGTTTATCATGTAAAACACCAAGGAAACATGTCAAACATGCCAAATATGTATGACCTACAAATTATGCGAATGCGACACCCGTACACACACACATACGTACACTTATAAGTAAGAAAAGGAGCAAAAGAGGAAGCAAGCAAACAGAAAGAGAAAGAAAGACAAGCAGCGCCTGTTGCTATATCTTTTTTTTTTTTTTTTTTGGGTCTCATGTGAAGGAGAACTCATATGCAGAGAACAGCAGAAAATCAGGGATTACTAAAGGCAACAGTAGCATAAGGCAAGAGGCACGAGGAGAGTGTGTGAGAGAGAGCGAGAGAGGGATCAGGAGGGAAGGAGAGAAAGGTAGAAAGAAGATGCAAAGAGTCAACAATGTCTTTGTCGTTTCAATATGTGCTATGGTTTCGTCTTCAAGCTCTCACTTTACGTCTCCGTCTTCGTCTCAGTCTCAGTCGCTGTTGCCGTCTTCAACTTAAAGCAGACCCAAAAAAAGCACACACACACACACACAGTAGAAGAAGAAGAAAAAGTAGAAGAAGCAGCAGCAACAGAACCCAAGCAAACAAGCAAATCAAAAGTCCAACATCTTAGGAAGAGGGAAAAAAAAAGGGCAAAGACTCAGTTCTCCCATACTCAAAGATGCCCCCAAAACAAATTCACAGCAGAGCTCTTGGCCACATCCCCTTGACCCTTGACCCAGCCGCAAGCGGCGTTCGCGTGTGAAATACTTTTGCGGTCAAGCATAAGTATATATATATATATACGAGTCTGTGCGTGTGTGTGTTTGTGTGTGCTTGGTATGTAGAGTAGAATTTTAGGCAAGAGAAAGAGATTGGGAGTGAGAGGTGTGAGTGAGAGTCACAACATATGTGAGGCTTTAACTTTGGGTTGGGGTATGAAAAGAAAGTCGACAAGTCTATTAAATGAGGCGCAAGCAAGTTAAATGTCCACTTCTACACACCCAACACTTATGCCACTTTATCTGTATGTATGTGTGTAAGTCTGCTCCCCATTACTCCCCACCAACTGCTGCTGAAGGACGTCAAAGGAAGTCATAATTGGAAATTACACACATAATCATCAGCATGGTAAAAGGCGACATGATGAACAACCACACACACACACACACACACATACATATGCATACGGACAGACACTCATTTTCATTACATTTCCTAAGATGTGCCGGAACCCTTGTCTAGCTACAGGATAACCTCACTCAACGCCGCCAACTCTCCGAACACTCTGAACCTCCGACTACTTTTCCTATGAATTTATTAGAAATTCAAGAGTGAAATTCTCGGATTTCGCCAGGCACACGCAACGCCCAGCACGTCGTAGATTGACTGACCCACAAATGCGTTTAGGAAGTTCCAAGGCAATAGCTAAGGGAGGGCGTTAGGTTGGACGTAGTGTGGGGGTAAACAACTTGTTGGTTGGGGGTTAAATTTGAGTTCAAGTTCGGGTTAGAATTCAGGACAGTCGCTGGTTTTAGTTTAGCATGTGTGTGTGTGTGTGTGGCGTCTCAAAGAAAAGAAAAAGTGAGACAGAGATAAGAATGCGAGAGAGAGCGAGACGGAGGGCGAGACGGAGGGCGAGAGGGAGGGAGAGAGATATGAAAAGGCATGCTGCTGGCGTGCGTGTTGCGTCTAACAATTTTACTCCTGGGTAAGCTTCAATGAGTAAACGTAGCGCATGATGGGGCATTGATGATGGGGCATGGCTCATGTCTCTCAGGTATTATGTAAATTAATTAGTATAACTCGGTCACGCACACATCTAACGCATAACCCTTTGCATTTCAATTTTATAATGTCCTAACTATTTCATATCCTTGATGAATGTTGCTTAAAGTAAACAAGTGTCCTTAATGTTGTTATACACTTAATACTTACTTTCTTTTTAATATATATTTATGTATATATAATTATTTAGTAAATCAGTAACAATTGCCATTTAGTTTGAATGTCCTGTCTGTGGTCTAAAGCAGTGTCCTGTCCCAGGTCGGAAGGCAATAGAACGGACGGAATGGCCGGAAGTCAACCCCAAAAATGTTTTTAAAACACTTTTATGATACTTTTGTTGGCACTTCCTAGTGTGAGCGCCACAAGACTTAACCCATACTTACAATCCATTACCCATTACCTCCCATTACCCTATCACTTCTCTACCTCAACACCAATTTCTCCCTCTTCTGACCATTGCTCACCCTGTTCTAAGGCATTCAACTGTATGCTTGGGCACATTTATTGATATGGAAGGTCCTGGTGCTGCTGTTGGTTCTTGCTACGCTCGTAGTGCTGCGGCCTTGCTGTGTGTTTAGTTTAGTTTTATGGGGTGTCCGGTTGCCGTTACACACACATACACACACACATGCACAAGCGACAACAACGGGATAGGCTGTTATAGGGGTTGGGTATAAGGTCCAAGGACATGAATCGGAAGCCAAGTCAAACGAAGGCGGCTGTCCGCAAATTAGCATGATATGAGTGTATGCATGTCTATGTGTGTGTGTGTGTGTACGCTAGTGTATGACTGTGTGTGTTTGTGTGTTGTAGTAGTAGTGGGCTATGTCCACGATTAGGCCCATCAAAGGATTAGGCAATGACGTCCATAAAATAGGCTGGCAGGCAGCACGCCAAGTAGCAACACACACACAAACACACAAAGGACACAAAGGGTTGAGTAATATGCGCTCTCTATGTCCTTATATATATATATATATGTATATATATTGTCATCGGTTGTTTGCCTGTTGACTGCTAGAAGCTGGCGAGGTCAAAGGTTCAAAAGTTTTGACACGCAATTACTTGAACACATGTGGGATAGGCCTGTCTGGGGAGGACAACAACAACAACAACGACAACAACAAGTAGACCAAGAAGAAGTAGTTAAAGGCAAAGGGGATGAGTGTGTAAAACTTGCTGTTTTGCTGGCAGGGGGGAAAGCGTCAAAAAGGCGGCAAGGGGCAAGGGTTGTTAATATCATTTTAAGTGATTTTATGATGAATTTTCTGCCCTAAAATTCCAACTCATTTGCACACACACACACACACACACTTACACATACGCACACACACACATACATGATGAGCTTTGTCTGCTTTTTGTGGGTTTTTCGGGTTGAAGTTTTAGGGTAAAAGTTTTAGTGTGAAATTTTCACAGTAATTTTATAGGCGCACTTAAGCGGTTTGCCTCTTGGCAGCACTTCTAAGCCCAGGACACGCCCCCCACCCCCTGCCTCTTTTAACCCACAAAAAAAGGCATACCAGCAACTCAACCCACAGTTTGCTTTGCTCTATTAAGTCTAAGTGTATGCATGTGTGTGTATGCATGTGTGTGTGTGTGTGTGTGTGTGGGAAAACGTGTTGATTTTGTGGCATTTCAGCCTTTTTGAACTTTGAACTTGTTGTTGGTAGTTTTAAGGATTGTTTTGCCGCCTGCAGGATTGCTGATTATGGCCCATCATAGGCTTATATATATATAAGTTACATGTGTGTGTGTGTGTGTGTGTGTGTTTGAATGTGTCTATGTGTGCGTGTAAGTGTTTAAATGATTATGTGCGTGTGTGTTTATTAGTGTGTGACAAATCATTTAATGCCATAATCGTATGCTTTTAGTGTTGTCGTCAGATCTCAATTTGATTGCTTCTTAATTTGTATATATTTTGTGTGTGTGTGTGTGTGTGTGTTAGTGTGTGGTAAAAAGGGTTGCATGTAGGCGTGTCTAGAGAGATTTAATAGTTAATTGGTTTTCTTTTCTTTTGGGGTATATAAATGCCTTGCGGCAACTACAATTAACTGCTATCAACTGTTGCTCTACTACTGCTATTAACTTGGCTTAAAGGTAGCAAAAATAGGGCAAAAGCAATTGTTATTTATATTTAAGATTTAACTGAAAGATAAAGTAATCTATAAGTTTACTTTTTTTTTGCATTTGATATCAAATCTTGTTGCAGCAGTTGGTTTATCATACGCAAAGGTTGAGCTGTAAGTAGCACACAGGCTTTGCCTTGAATATCAGAGAGAAACAAACACACACACACACACACACACACACACACACACACATATAAATATATATATATATACGCACAGCTGGCAAATAGTCGGGGTTAATCCGTTTGTTGTGCGTTGTTATAAAAGCCAGTTACAAAAAAGTTGCTAAAGGCTGAAAGAGGATCACCTTGAGAAAGCTTTGTTTGACTTTTGCAACCCAAAAAAAAAACAGAAAAAATTAAGAAAAAATAAATACAAGTTTATTTTTCTTTTTTTTGGTTTATCTTAACTTTAGTCATTTTGGTTTTTTTTTTTTTTTCATATTAATATATAGCTTATACTATATATTAGTCTATGTACTAAGAGCTCTGCTCTACGTTGCAATTGTTGTTTCTTTTTTTTTCTTATGATTTTGCGATCAATTTTCAAATTGCAAACGAAAGCAACGCTAATAGAATGTGGAAAAGAGATGCAGCTAGCACGCCTATACATATGTATATATATATATATATGTGTGTGTGTGTCTGTGTGTGTGTGTGTGTGTGTGTGTGTAAGATAGAGTTTTGTTGAGAAAGACGGGTGCATTGATCCCAAGCAGCAAAAACTGCGAAGAGAACCCCAAAAAAAAAAAAAACAAAAAAAACACAAAATAAAATTTAATTTGGCAACGGACATCTACGAAAAGAACACAGAAAAAGACACACATACACACAAACATAATAAAAGAGACCAGCTAAATATTGTTGTATGTGTGTGTGTGTGTGTGTGTGTGTATCTGTGCATGCTTGTTTTGGGGGGACAAATGCGAAACGTGTGCAAAGCGCAAGCAATAAAAAGAAAGAAAGAAACCCCAAAAAAAAATATATATATATATATATACAAGAAGCAGAATATTTTATGCTGTAGAAATCTAGAAGAGCGTGGCCAACTTCCCTATACCGATCTCTCTCTTTCCCCCTCCCGCAATACACTCTTCTACTGTTAAAGCTACAGCCCTGCCTACTCGGTCACAGCTTTGACTTTGAATCGGTTTGTATACGCAGCGGCACCCTATGCCTTCCTCTCTCTCTCTCTCTCTCTGTGTGTTTGTGTGTAATGCACTAAATGTTAAAGATAGAGATAGCAAGATAGAGAGAGAGAGAGAAGGTGAGAGCACGCTAAATTGTTGAGCTGCTGTTGCTCCTAAGAAGAAATCGTCAAAGCCAGCGGCAACATGCAAGAAATCTTCGCCACATTCTCACTGCATCCTCTCTATCCCTCTCACATAGTTGCAGCATTGGAACTTGCAACGCTGCTGCAGCTCTTGCACTTGTACAGTCAGCCAGGACCTGCTAGCTAGCACGATTTGTCCCCCATTGCATATGCTAGTATGTATGTGTATGTGTGTGTGTGTGTGTGTGTATGTGTATGTGTGTGTGAGAGAGTTGTTGTTGCCATTTGCTAGGGGCAAATCTATTTGAGCTTTCTACGCTCAACTAACAATTGAAGAGAGTCAAGGGTGAAATAACAATTTCGATCGCATATCGTATGTTATAGATCGTATATAATAGATACTAGATCGTATGTGGCAGACCATAGTTCATCAATTGTAGATCGTATTTTGTATATTAATATATACGTAGACTATATACTGAAGATTGTTTATTGTAGACTGTGATTGTTTATGGAAGATCGTAAATTGAAAATGTATATTATAAATCTTAGAATATGTGTTATAGATAGAAGTTTGTATGTTATATCGTTTATTGTAGACCATAGATTGTATTTTGTTGAAAATCGATAGAAAATTTTATATTTTAGGTTCGATTATAGTATATTCAATATCGTAGTTTTTATGTCGTAGATTGTAGTTCATATATAAAAGATTGTATATGGTATATTGTATATCGTATATTTACAGAGAATATCGTTAATCCTAGATTGTATATTGTAGATATTATAGTCTACTGTATATCGCATATTGAAGATGGTATATTGTATAGATCGTAAACTTAAGATATATTATAGATAATAGGTCACGTGCTGTAAATCGTATATCGTATATTGTAGAACCAATATACGTTATACGATTTACAGCACGTGACCTATATGCAATATCGTATATCTAATGTCGTAACTCGTTGATTGTATACCACAGATCGTACATAGAAGATCGTAGATAGTAGAATAGATGTATATCTGACATCGCATTTCGTATATCTAAGATCACAAATTGTAGATCGTAAATTGTCTATTTTAGCTCGAATATTGATTATCATAATTCCTAGTATATAGCGTAAGCAGATCTATGTAGCAGTCATCATATGCTTAGCGATATTTATATATATATATATGTATATATTAGAAGAAATACTTAGGGAGAAAAAGAAAGGGAGAAGAGAGTGATAAAGAAATGGAGAGAGAGAGAGAGAGAGAGAGAGAGAGAGAGAGAGAGTTACAGGGGGAGAATGAAGTAGAAACTATACAATAGACGGAAGCAGCAGCAGCCAAGCAAATCAACAAAATTAACAAAAAAAAAACTCGTAACGGGTTAAGTGCTGGACACGCGGAGAGGCAGCGACAGGCGGACGGGGCAAAGCCAAAATATCGCTGCGGGAACTGCGGTCTTTGAACTACCAAAAAAAAAAAAAAAAAAAAAAACAGGGGACAGGAAAAGGGGCACAAGGGTTATGAGTAGATGCCTACCGATCTATGTAACGTCGCTGCCGCAGTCGCTGTCGCAGTCGCAGTCGCAGTTGCTGCCGTCGCTGCTGTTGCAGTCAACGTCGCTGCGGTTGCAGTCCGAGGGGGCATTTTAAAGGGGTGCAAATGTGTTGGTGAGCTGATCCACAAAGAGAGCAACAGGCAAAAATACATATTTCAAACGAGTTGGAGAGAGAGAGGAAACGAGAAAGAGATTGTGCGTGTAAAAAGGATGGAAATACTCTATGTAAGTGAGAGCGATCATTTTGCCAAAAAAAAATTGAATTTTTTTTTTGCCTTTTTTTTTGGCAAATTTGCTCAATTGCTCTTTCTTCCCTCTTCTTGTCGTTCCTCTCTCTCGTTACTCTCTATCTTGCCTGAGAGCTGCCATTGTTTGTGTCATCGTGTGAGGGGAAGATCGTCGTCGTCGTCGTCGTCAGTAGTTTGAAATATGCAAGCTCACACAATCGCACACACTTACACACACACACACGCATACACAACTTCGCAGCATTGCAAACAAAGCTTTATAGAGGTCTACACATGTTCATCGAACAGTAGCCAAACTAGGTTTCAATTCATTTTAGAGTAAAAAAAAAAAAGAATATAATATAAATTTACAACATAAAAATGAAAATATTATAATTAATTAATGAATCAAAATAAAATATGAAAAAAAAAATATTTTTATTAAAAAGATGAAAATTTAATTGAGTCTAAAATGAATATAAATAATATATCAGATTGAATTAATAAAACAATAATTATTTAAAAAAAAATATTTAAAAGAATAAAAGTGTAGAACATTTATTTAGATAAAATAAAAAAAATATTTAATATAATACATATATAAAGAAAAGTAAATATATAAATATATTAATATATAATATATAAAAAAAGAAATAATTAAATTTAATAAATATCTTATAAAAAACTAAATTATATGAAGATAATGGAAATCATAAAATGTATATAAAAAAAATAATGTAAACATAGAAGTAAAATAAAAAAATATATTAAAATAAAAAAAAAAAAATATCAAAATGCTTTTAAAAAAAAATGAAAATACAAAATATAAATAAAAAATAAAGGCAATATAGTTTATAATTTATTAAGAGGTTTTAAAATAAAAAAAAAAATATTTAAAAATTAATAAAATAATTTTATATAATTAAAATATTTTAAAATTGATTAAAATTATAAGAAATATATAACTAACAATATGATAAATATAAACTAAAATAGTTGAAAAATATAAAAAAAAAATAAAGCACAATAAACACGGCAATTTCTAAATATTTACAGATGAATAAAAAATAATAATATACTTGAATAAGCAAATAAAATAAAAATAAATAAGAAGAAAAACTTAATTTTATGCGATAATTTAATTTGAATTATTTTATATAAAATAAAATAAAATATAATGCGATTTTTTAGATTTAGGTGAAGTTAATAAAGAATAAAATAATATTAAAATGATTATTATTAATATATATTTTTATAAAATAATATAAAAAAAAAAGTTAAGTTAAGTTTTTTGTTAATAAAATATTAATTCAATTGTGAACATGTTTTATACATTTATTTATTAATATTACTCATATAATAATAATATATAATTTATTTATATATAATTATTATTATTTATTTATTATGTATTTATTATTTATTTTCAATTTATTTTATTTTGTTTTAATATTTAATTATATATAAATTAATATTTTCTTGTTATTATTTTCGTTTATTATTTATCAACAAATTTGTATTTCAACTTTAACGTCAAATTGTTTGTTTTGCATTTTAGTTAATGTATATGTCTACTTATAGTTGGCAGTGTATACGTCCCCGGCCTTTTACACACCCAAAGTTCTCCAGAAGCGGCATTTATTCGTACTTCCTAAATTCTGAATGTGCCCTCGGTTGGTCGCTGCGCTGTGCGATCGCAAAATGCAAGTGTATATGCATATGTATATATGTGTGTGTGTGTGTGTGTGTGTGTGTGCTTTGAGAAACCTCAAAAAGTTGTATTGAAGCCGTTAACCTCGGCTATGCGTTCGTCGTCCGAGTTTGTTTTTGGAAATTATCAACGATTTGCCTGGTCTTAGTGGAGCGCCGACTGTTTGTCGAACACTCAAATGATGAGAGAGGGTTGAGAGAGTGTATGAAGGGCAGAAGGCAGCAGCAGTAAAAGATAGAGAGAGAAGAAGAAGGAGAGGCAGACAAACTGCGACATTGATGTAGATCGGTTGAGGGAAGGGAAAAAGCATTGGATGAATATGGGGGGAGGGGGGAAAGCGCTTAGCCACCATAAAGTAAATAAGTGAAGTCATTTGCTAAAATGTTGGCAGACGCTGGCAACGCACCGCAGCACATGGTGAAGCAATAATAATAACAACAACAATAACAACATTTTAGTCACATGCAATGCCTGCACACACACACACACACGCACACACACGCACACACACACACACACAACATGTATTGTGTGTGCGCGATACAAAATTATACAAAACTTACCCAAAATGCAAAAAAAAGAGAGAGAAAAAAATAAAGGAACTCAACGAAAAGCAACAGCAAGAACAGTTATCTTTTTGGGGGTGCCAAAGATAAGAATCCCCTTGCAGGCATATTAATTAAATTTATCCTTTAAGAAGGATACGCAACACCAGATGCAACTTTTGATCTGATCCTTTCGACACCTTGAAATGAGCAGCAAACGAAGTTGGAAACAATTTACATAAAGAATGATTTATTTACAATTCTATATGAAATGAATAAGATATCCATATTAAAAGAAAGTATACTATAATATAATATATATACTATATTATAAAAATATATATATATATATATATATATTTATATATATATATTGGTGCATGACTCAACATCTGCTGCGTATCAATGAGCAATTATTAAGCGAAAAATTAATTCAAATTTCTGGGAACTAACAATAAATGAGTTCAATGAATTATACTATATCATTCGTATGATTTAGGCTGAACTTAAGCTAAATGAATGAACTATATACTATATACATATTAGTCTTATATATCAGTCTTATAAATAAACTACCAAATTCTTTCAGTTTAGCTACTGATCCTTGCAGAGCATAAGAAAAGGCGACTCCAAAACTGAAATTTGTCTATATAACTTTTCTATATCTTATATACTATATATATATATATATATATATATATATATATATATATATATACTTTACAATTACGATATATATATATATGTGTATTAAGTCCATCTCCAAACTTGTTGAAGCTCTCTGAACGCATTTGTAAAAACAAAAAAAAACAAAAAATAAGATTAAAAAATGTAAAAAAAAACGAACAAGATTTGTGAGTTGCAATATTTGGCACACACAAACGAGTTCCGGACATGCAACTGCGATGCAACCGCTGGAACCCCAACCAGCTGCCCCTAAACCCCATTTACCCCCTCCCCCCCTTACCCCTTACACCAGCACACAACTCCTATGGCCGATCGACTCGACTTTTTTGGGCACAGCTTTCTATGCCTTGGCAGGGCGCGCGCAAGCGCATCACTGCCATTAAGCGTTGCACGCAGGAGGGGGGGGGGGGGGGGGACAGCTGACAAAAGGTAGACAGCAAGAGAGATAGAGAGTAAAGAGTGACAAGAGGCAGCAAAGTGCAGCGGGGCGTTTTGGGGAGGGGGAAGATGGAAACGATGATTCCCAATTGGCAATGCCCTTAAATCATGTAAACAGTCTCTGAAAGCACTAAGATCGATGCGATCCCATATACAAGTGTGTGTGTGTGTGTGTGTGTGTGTGTGCGGCTATGTGTGAGTGTGTGTGTGTGTATGTCGACAAATCTACATATATACTATAAAAGGCAGATGGGTCGCTTTAAAAAGTTTGTGTATGTTTTGTTGTTGTTGTTGTTGTTTCTTTGCGTTTGTTGACCAGATTTTGTTTCGCTTTGTGGAATTTTGTGAGCGATTTCTCTTTTTCAATGCACAAAAAAGCCACAAAAGAAAAACAAAAAAAAAAAAAAAACAACACAACCAAAAATTGGTTTCTTTTTGTTTTATATAACATTCAAGTTATAACACTAGGTAATCCCCAATATGAAGGCAACATTTGTCAAACAAAACATTTTCTTTTCTTTACTTTATCTATAGGAAATTTTAGGTTAAGTTGAAGCTTGATCTTGGCCAAGTTTAAGTTTAATTGCAGATCCCTTTGGCTTTTGTCCTTGTTCCCAATTTTTATAGCCACATTTTTTATTCAAACAAACTTTCAACACTTTCTTTATTAAGATTTAAGCTAACAAATATATATCGATAGAAACATATCGATAGCCAATCTAGATAATGCAAGCTAATCGGCTTTCGAGTAAACGTTATAAAATTTTCCCTTACTGTGTATGTAAGGTATATGTAAGATGTAAATATAATGTATGTGTATTGTATGTATAATGTATGTATGATGTATGTATAATGTATATAAGATGTGTGTATGATGCATATTTCATGCATGCATGTTGTATATAAGATGTATGTAAAATGTATATAAGATATATTTAAGAGGTATTTGAGATGTATGTATAATGCATATAAGATGTGACATGTAAGATGTATATATTATGTATTTATGATGTATGTATAATGTATGTATGATGTATGTATGATGTATATGAGTTATAACTAGGATGTATATATGATGTTATTATGATTTATGTATCATGTATATTAGTTGTACGTAGGATGCTTATATGATATATGAAGTAGGATGTATATATGATGTATGTATGATGTATATTTCATGTATATGAGTAGTATATATGTTGTATATATGATGTATGTATGATGCATGTATGATGTATGTATGTTGTATATATGTTGTATGTATGATGCATGTATGTTGTATGTATGATGCATGTATGATGTATGTATGATGTATATATGTATGATGTATGTATGATGTATGTATGATGTGTGTATGATGTGTATGATTTGGAAGTAGGATATATGATATATGATGTATATATTATGTATTTAAAATGTATGTATAATGTATGTATAATATATGTATAATGTATGTAAAATGTATATGAGCTGTAAGTAGGATATATATATGATGTAATTATAATTTATGTATCATGTATATTAGTTGTACGTAGAATGCTTATATGATATATGAAGTAGGATGTATATAAGATGTATGTATGATGTATATTTCATGTATATGAGTAGTATGTATGTTGTATATATGATGTATGTATGGTGCATGTATGATGTATATAAGATGTTTGTAAGATTTATATACGATGTATTTATGATGTATGTATGATGTATATAAGTTATAAGTAGGATGAATATATGATGTATATATCATGTGTATGATGCATGATCTATATAAGAATTATGTAAGATGTATATAAGAAGTACTTGATATGTATGTGGGACGTTTGAATGATGTATGTAAGATGTATTACGATATATGTAAAATGCATAAAGATGTATGTAAGATATATATATGCTGTACGCAAGAGGTACTTAGGATATATATATATGATGTATTTAAGATATAATAAATATTTATATAAAGTATATGTGTAAGATGTATGTAAGGAATATGCAATATGTAAGTCCGATATGTATGCGATGTATGTAAGATATATGTAAAGAATATTAAAGTCATATGTAAAGTATATGTTAGATGTATGTTAGCTACATTTAAGGTTTATCTAACCAAACTTTAATATAGGAATAAGTGGGAATAGAATAAAACAATTTCTTCTTTAAGAATTCTTTTGGATAGATTTGCTGATAATCTTAATAAATTGCAAATAAATTCAAATGAAAATTTCCTTTTCAAAAATAGCTTTAAATTGTTTTCAAATTTGTTTACATTGATGTCTGGTGCAGGCACCTGTAAAATACCAAAAAAAAAATGAAAAGGAGGAACGATTCTTGTTAAAATATGTAATATGTTTGCATTACTTTGGTCACTTTGCCATTGAATTGTAGGCAGTTTAACAGCACTCCGATGTCATCCAAAAAGGTAAATATATAATGGGAGAAAAAGGGGTAAAAAAAAAGGGGGGAGGAATGGATGGAGGCTAATGCCAGACAGGGACATGTACGCAGTGTCGCGAGGTGTTACCGTATGCTAATTATTCATTTTATAACATTTTATATTAAGTTTAAAACACAAAGGAAACAAAATTCTACATTTACATTATATATGTATATATATATATATATATATGTAGATATATATATATGTATGTGTGTATACATCAAATAAAGAAAATCACTGTGAGCAGTGGCAAACAGCAGAGTTCTTTGATGATCAAACCCGACATTGGGTAAACAATTGTTTCTTTTGATATATGCATTGGTATTGGTATTGGTATTGGTATTGGTATTGGTATTGGTATTGGTATAGGTATAGGTAGGTAGCAGTTAGTAGTAGCCAGCAGTAGGTAGATAATGCAACAATGCTGCTGCTGTCGCTGCTGCAACTGCAAATCAATTATAAATGTTTATGCTAATTTTTTTGCCACGCATTTTTCATTAAGAATCAACGTAAGCAGAAAATGTATTAAAACAAAAAACAATGTGTGGGCGTGGCTCAAATTGATTGTTGTGACTGATGTATCAGTTATGTGTGTATGTAAGTGTGTGTGTGTTTGTGTGTGTGTTGAACGCAGCCGCAGCAACACACACATATAGACTTAATCAACCCCTTACCACTAAAGGCCTAGGTAAGTATTATATTATATTAAAAAAATTTTGTTAAAAAAAAAGTAAATTTTCGCTGGCCTTTTTTGGTACAGCTAGAGCCAAAGCAACAAAGCTGTTACACACACACACACACACACACACACACACACACACACACACACACACACACACACACACACACACACACACACCGACATTTTTATATATAAATTAAATTGATAAAATGCACAGAAAAAAAGTCAAGTAAAAATCGTATCAAAATGCAAAAAATAAAATAAAAAAAAAATAAATATAAGTAAATAACTACGCGTAGGCACACCAATTTGTTGTTTATATAAGCCCAAAAATAAAAAAAATAAAAAAAAACGGGAAAGAGAGAGAGAGAGCGAGTTAAAAAAGGGAATAAAAAAAATAATAAAAAATAAATATAAAACACACATACAATTGCACAAAAGGCGCGTTAACATAATCCAAAGTATATGCAATATGCAAAAAAAATATACTTATATATATATATATATAGAATATATAATATACACACACACGCACACCCTTCTATATATAATAGATAAATATACGGCGTGGACAGTCGAAAATGCAGCGAACAGTCGAAAATGCGACGCAATATAAGTTGTTGCGGGTTGTGTGGAGGGAGGGGGGAGGTATGTGTGTGTGTGTGTGTGTGTTCTATACGTTATGCCTGCCTTGACCACCCATGTGGCAATTCCTATTAACGCCTCCGCCCTCCATCCTGCTACCCCCTCTACCACCTATATAACAACTAGGCCTAGCCCCAGTCGCTTAACTCAACTGCTGCATTCGTGCAATACCCAAAAAATCTGCAATCTTTTCTCCTGCCAGAGCTCAGCTCACGCATTTTTATATATGCACTCTCTCTCTCTATCACACACTCTCTCACACACACACATCGACTCCCATTCATATTCTCTCACGCTCTATCATACTTTTTCTCTCCTTTGCACGCAGTAAGTCTAAGCGACACATAAGCAAAAAAAAAAAAAAAATAAAATAAAAATAAAAGTTAAATAAAATACCAAAAAAAAAAAAAAAAAGAATGCTAAAGAGTGAAAGGCAGCATCAGTGTCCGCGAGTGAGAGAGCAATAGCACAAAACACAAATGCTAGAAAGAGCCAGAAGATAGGCCGTATCAAACTTTAGTAGATGGGCACGCACTATGTCTACGCTTCATCCGTAGCACCATACTGCCCGCTCTCTCTTTCTCCCACCCACCCCACCCCATCCCAGCATCTGCAATGTGCATCTGTCTATCTGTCTATATTCGTATGTCCGTTGGTCGTTTCGGGCCATTTTCATAGCAGCACTCGTACATTTCTCTTTTTTTCTTTTTGATTTTGTCTTCTTTTTTGGATACCTTACGTATATATGTGTAATCAGTAGACCTCCCAATGAAACACCCCCAACCCCCCCGTGAAAAAAAAGTAAAAAATAAATATAAAAAATGCGCGCGGAAAATAAACAAAACAAAAAGTGAAAACAGCACAAAATAAAATGAAAACAACAAAAGCAAAATCACACACAAAAACAAAAAAAAAAATGATGTCAGTAGAGAAAAGCGAGCAAAACAACAAAATAAAAATGAACCAAATGAAATATGCCCACAAATGCGTATATATATATATATATACATATATACATGTGTGTGTGTGTGTGTGTGTGCTTAACAAAAATGCAATGGCGTCCATGCACATCCGGGCCAACAGTTGAGGCCCATTGGCCTGCCGCCCAACTGCATTTGCATTTTATTTTCGTGCGTGTAATGCAATCGGTTGGCGGACAATGCGACACACAGGACACACACACACACACACACACACACACACAGCACATACACATACACATAGTACACACAGGACGCACAGGACATACAGGATACACAGGGTGAACTGGGTGAAACTGGGTGGATGCTATGCTATGCAATGTTATGCTATGCATCATGGCATGGTGTGTTGTCCTCTGGCATGTGTGCGGCGCTTCTGTGTGTGTGTGCGTGAGTGCATATATATATATATATTATATTGATGTATATATTTACATATGTATATGTGTGTGTATTATATATATAGAAAAGTTTTGGACATGCTTTTTAATTTTATGCTTTTTTTTTGGCTACTTTTTTATGCATTTTTTTTTTAGGTAATACATATATATACATAACACTTATGCAGTTGCGTATGTGTGTGTGTGTGTGTGTGTGTTATTGTTGTTGTTTTTGTTGTTGTTAATGTTAATGTAATACTTGGCTGTCCATACTGCATTAACTTTGTTTGTATTTAGTTACAGGCCAGTCACATAAGGACATATATGCTCATATACTTATAAAAGGTACCACACTATGCATACATATAGAAAGAGATGGAGATAGAAAGAGAGAGAAAGAGAGACAGAGTATAAGCAAGCGAAATTAATATATATACACATATATATATATATATATATATATATTTATATATCCAAATAGACGCATAGGCGTAGAGCCCACAGTACATAGGTTACAGCCGGAAAGGACCTCCTACACTTCTCTTTCTCTTCTTCTACCTTTTAAGTATACTCTGCTACACTCCTCTCTCACCCTCACCATCACACTCGCTCTCTCTCTCTCTCTTTTAGCTTTAGCTTGCCTTTCCTTTATTTAACTTATTTATTTTGTTGTTGCTGTTGCTTTTCTTCTCTTTTTTTTTAATCCGCTTTTTGACGCAATTTTTACGCTTTCATTTGACATTTGCCCTTTTAGCGCTGGGTTAAGTAACTTGCCCATAAGAAAACATATATATATATATATATATATATATTGATATATATTATTGTATGTACAAGGACTTAATGTCCTTCAATAGTACTTCTTTTTCCACTGCTTATTTGTATTGCACATTGTTAAGTAGGCTAATTGGTAGCGCAATTCATACAACAATTTCTATCAATGAATCATCAAACGAGCCAGGGGACACCAGCAAGGCTTAACGATATTTGTTTTCTTTTTTTGAGCTATCGTTACTATTGAAATCGGAAGTAATATATGATGACTTATAGAAAGGTATATAAGAAAAGTATTTTTTATTGGAATGGAATTGATTTAAGTAGAAAAATTCCATTTCATAACTGAAAATTCAAGCAACAATCTTTCAGTTATATATAGATCAAAGTATATAGCAGTTTATTTGATTAGCAATATTTTAAGATTGTTATTATAGCCCTTTAGCAGTAGCAGGTACATTAAAGGTAAAAAAAATTTCATATGCCAATTTATTTAGCACAAAATATATTAAAAAATTTTATCAGATTTTGCTTTAAATATAAAATTCTAATTTAAAGTATTTATAATAAATTACTTATATATTTTGCACACATTTACTCACACTTTTATGAAATTTTAATAATTTTTCCTTTTTGTAAATGTTTTTATATATAAATATAGCAAATCATGAACAATCTTGTTGTACTACGCTCTAATACTTATAAGGCGCAGTAAGCGCAAGCAAAGCAATAAATTTACTTGATGAAGAAGCTTAAAAATAATTAAAAAAATATTTTTAAAAAATTTTAAAATTATATATATATGTAGTAAAAATTGTAAATACAATGTATAATTTTATATTATGAATGTGTTTAATATCGCGAAATAAATAATGCAAAACAAAATATTTTCATATACTAAAAACAGCCCTTAATACAAAAATTTTTATTTTACTTTACCAGATAATATATGTATATATATTATTATATATATATATTTATATGTGTTATAGATGTTATATATAATATATATATATGTTATAAATTTCTTAACTATATTAAAATAAATAAATTAAAAATCTTTTCATATGTTACAAACGGTTGTTAAGTAAACGATGCTTGGTTTACTTTGCCAGAAAAAAAAATTAAAAAAAAATATATGTTATGCTACTGTTATATATAATGTTTATAAATGTTATAAACATATTTAGTATATATAAATAAAAAATATAAAAATGTTTTCATATGTTACAAACAGTTGCCAGGTCAACGAAGTTTAGTTTACTTCGCCTTAGCAAGTGACTTTATACGTTTGACCGAAAAGAAGCATTAGAAATATTTAAAAAAAAAATATATATAAAAAAAAAATTATATTATGTAACTGTTATGTAGATATTTTATAAATACTATAAATTTATTAAGTATATTTAAATATAATAAAAAGAATTATTTTCAAATGTCACAAATGGGCGGGAAGTCAAAGCCCTGCGTTGCCTTCAGGCAAGCTCCGTTTCTAACTTAAAACTATTTTACTAACTAATAATTGTTTTCATTATATTGAATAATTAATTAATATTAATATTTAAAAGAAATTAATATATATATTTTTTATGTAAATATAAAGCATTGGCTTACTTGTGTTTCCTTTTGTTTGTTTTTTCGTTGTGGAAAAGTTAAAAAATAATGCTTGGAGCCATTATAATGTTAACATATAAAAAAATACCAATGGACAGAGCTAAAAGTAATATGACAACAACAACAATAAATAACAAAAAGCATAAAAAAAAACAACAAACGAACATATTCTGAACTGTGACCAGAGCTGAAAAATGTATTAAAAGAAAAGCAAGAAATGAGACGTATTTCCCAGGCGTTTCCCTTTGTCATTTTGTATGCATTTTTTATGATTTTCTTTTTACTGTTTATGCATGCAGTTGTCTCTTTACATATATGTGTGTCTATATGCATGTGTATGTGTGTGTTTTCAAAAATTTTTTTTTATTTTTTTGTAAACTGCAACGCATTTTACACTGACAAGTCTGCACAATCTCATTTCATTTTTGTCCCTTTTGATTTTGGTTGAAGGAATGAGAGCTCAGTCGACTTGTCGCCTGCGCGAGACTTTTGGCATGATGTGTGTTTGTCTGACTGTGCCTGTGTGTATGTGTTTGTGTATAGGTGTGGGTGTGTGTCTGTGAGTGTGCATTTAAAAATGCTTCAATTTGATTTTGATTTTAGGGATTAATTGCCAAATAAATGTTGTGTGTGTTCAACTGATTATCAAAACAACTTTAGTTTCAATCGTTAGATGTTCTTTGTTTTGTGTGCAACAAAGTGGTATGCCAATATGCAACAGGTGGTGCACATATTTATATTTTATAATTATTTATTATACTATGAAGTGTTAGCTACAAATTGAGTATACACAATCTGTACAATATGTATATATTTATTATTCTTTTTTTTTTTTTGCTTTCTGATCCTGCTTTAATCAAGAAAGTTTATTCAATTTGTTAAGCTGCAGATAATATATTTGAAATTGCGTATAAACTGTACATTTATTGATGTACATATACATAGCTGAATGTATGCGTGTTGCCGGAATTTCATTATTTTTCACACAGACTCAAACATACACCCATATACATAGAGTGCAACTCATGTACATAGAATATTGGCAGCGCTATGGAGAGACTTTAGGCCTATTAAACAAACATATTACCAATATACATAAACACACACACACACACACACACACACCCACACTCGTATACACCCATACTTGCACCATGCAAATGCAAAATAAAAATCGTAAAAAATAAAAAATCAACTCATCCACCACGTTGGCTGCCCAAATTCGTTTGTGACGCCCAAAAGCAGGCAACACAAATGTGCACACTTGCTGTGTGTGTGCCTGTGTGTGTGTGTGTATGTACAAAATGCCTAAATGCACAAGTGTTCGTATATGCAGCTTATATGTGTGTGAGTATATACATGTGCGTATATGTGTGTCTGTGTGCGTGTGTCTGTGTGTGTGTGTGGCATGTGCGTGCACATTTTAGCGCATTTTTATATAATTTCCACTTTGTTGCCCCTCGTTTAATATTTATTTTGGTTGTTTTGTCCTCTTTTTAATTTCATTTTGTTTTCATTCTTTTTTTTCTGTTTTTTTTTTCTCTTTTATATATATATATTTTTTTTTTTTTGGTGCTGCCACTGGCCGCGACCTTGCCGCACCATACCCGTCCATTTCCCAGCATTAACATTGACTGCGGTCCTCAGCTGCATTTGCATATGCAACAGCAGCAGCAACAGCAGGAACAGCAGCAGTTGCAGTTGCAGTTGCATTTGCTAGGGCAGCAGCTGTAGCTGTAGTTGCAGTAGGAGCAGCAGTCACTGCACTATGGGCAATATCAGTATATTTTATTGCACAAACTTATAATGAAATATACTTAATATGTTGTTATGATAACTATTTGAAGATTTCTCTCTCTCACTCTCTCCCTCTCTCTCTTTCTTTCTTTCTTTATCAACCCTCAGCCTGACTTTATCTAACTTTCAACCTGTTTAATTCACAGCAACTATACAATATCTATAGGACCCTTCTAATATCCTGGAGAGATACTTTCGGATGCCTTTTCTTCTCTTTATGACTTATTTTCATTTGTCCTTTTCAGCGTTTCTTTTGGCTTCTTTTTGTTTTTGATCAACTTTCATTGTTCACTCATTGAATTTGAATGCAACAGTCTCTCTTACGCTGTGCCGTTTCTTTCATTTGCTTCTCTTTTTACCAACGCTTCTCTATTATACTTTTCCCTTCTTTACTTTTTCTTTTGTTACCTATAAGACTATATATATTTCGTTCCTTCCTTAGATTGAAAATCTACAATATCCAAACCGATTCTATTCTTTTCCATAAATTCACAATGTGCTTCTCTCTTTATAAATTTGCTTCTCTTTTATTCACTTCTGCTTACTTAATTTCACTTCAATTATATATCTGCTATTCGAGTTACATCGCTCAATTCTACTCTCTCGAGGTCCTTTCCTTGACAGTTTCTTTTTTTTTCATTTCACTTCTCACTATTAGTTGTTAGCCCAGATGATGTCTTGTACGCTTCTCTCTTTTCGTATTAAGTATAGTCATTATATATGTTTTTATAGAATTAACTTCTCTCTACTTACCTTCTGCTGCTTTTTACTTCAATGCACTCTTCACTTTTCAGCCTTATATTAGCCTACAACATATTTCTTCAACGCTTCTCTCTTTAACCATAAGTTAATGCCTCTTAACATAATGTTTTCATAAGCTCACCTCATCTTTTATATCTCTAACCTGCAGTTCATACACATTATGCTTCTCTTTTATCGATTCTCTAATTTTACTTCTTTCAAGTGAATCTACCTGCAATTGCTTATCTTATACGCGTCTTGATTAACTTTACTTCTCTATCAACTTTCACCATTTATTTGCCACTTCTCTCTCTCTGTAATTTTAACTTACTATTCTTAGTGCTTCTTGCTAATGCTACTCTCTTCATTTGCTTCATTTTAAGACATTAATTAGAAAGAAAGTAACAAAAACTTTCATTTTTCCCCATAGTGCAGCGTCTGCACTGCAATTGCCATTTTTTTATAATATTTTTTGGTTTCTTTTTTTTGTTTTGTTTTTTTTGAACTTTTTTTTTGTATTTTTATTTTTATTTTTTATTTAAAAAAAAAATATATATATATATAGATAATTTTTTTTTTTTTTCATTTTATTTTGTGTGTGCTTTTTTTTCTCTCTCTCTTTGCTTGTCGCTTGTGTAGGCGCAGCGCATAAAAAACGCCCATAACTGCCACAGCGACTGGTCCGAGTGGTTCGAGTGGTTTCAAGTGGTTGAGTGTTCGGTCAGATAGTCGCTTGCAACATGCGTGTGGATGCAATTTTTGGGGTTGTTTTGTGCACACACACACACACACACACACAGGCAAATACACGCACAAAAAACGTGCAACAAAATTTACAAAAAAAATAGGGGAATACAATTTCTACATTTGTGTGAGTTTTTGTTCGATTTCATTTGGCTTATTTTTAAAATGTTTTTTTTTTTTGCCTTTTTTGTTTTTTGTATTAATTTTTATTTTATTTTTGTGTCGACGCCGCTGCTGCAGTTGACGCTGACGCTGACGCTGACGCTGACGCTGAAGCTGCTGCTGGTCAGCGCTATGCCTGTGCCAGTGTGAGAGCGCAATAGGCCGCCCACATATCCTGCCATATCCTGCCTGACAATTGTATTCAATGTCATTGCAGTGGCTGCTGCTGCTGGCTGTTGCTGCATGGCATTTGGTGTTGGGTGGATGGTTCATATTGACCAACGTTTCTAGGCTTTACAGCGCATCTTTTTTTTTTTTTGTATATATGTGTATATGGGTGTTTTTTTTGTTTGTGGGTTACTTTAACCTTTTTTTTTTATTTTGTGGAATTTTTATTCCTTTTTTTTGGTGTGTTTTTTTTTTATTTTTTGGTGTATGCAACGTGCGTGGAGTATTGTGTGGTACATTATGAGTGCTTTTGCCAGAGCGAGTCGGCTGCAGTGTTTCATTTTGTGTTGTTGCTTTTTTTATATTTCCTTTTTGTTTTGTTGTTTTTTTTTTTTTTTTTTTTGAACATTTCGCTGGCATTTGCTATAAGCTTTGGCTGCGCCTATTTTTTTTATTATATTTTTTTGTAATTTTTTTTTTATTTTAATGTGTTTTTTTTATGCAACACTTTTTGGCGCTATTTATTATATGCGCCGCGACTTTTTGATAGGCCTATGCGAATGCTTCGTTTGTGCGTATTTTGTGTTGTGTGTATTTTTTTTTATTTTTGCATTTTTTTTTTTGTTTTTGCTTTTTTCAGGGGGATTTGAAAAGTTTGTCTATGTGTGCAAAAGTTCTTCCTTTTGCCTCTGCCTATAGAATTGATTGTTAACGGTGCGTATACTTAATTTTTGCCGCTGCTGCTGCTGCTGTTGCTGCTGTTGCTGTTTGGTGCAGTCTGTATAGGTAGGTAGATATATATATGTGTGTGTGTGTGTGTGTGTGTATTATCCTTAACTAAGTAAATATAATGAGGTGCACAGTGGTGCAAAAACTATTGAATACTCTCTATGAAATATGCTCAAAATATCTTAAGAGCTTTCAGAAACATATGAAAATCGGTTCAGATTTTTGGCTTAACTTGTTCTATAATAAGAATAATTTGATTTAATTTCTAATACTATATAGCTTTTGATATAATTTAGAATTAGGATAGTTATAAATATACAGCTGGAAGACGGATTATTGGGCACTTTCTTCTAAGCTAAAGCTACGCCTAGTCTAAACTAAGAGAAAGGCAAATGGCTTTAAGTCTCTTCAGTTCCACAACTCTCTTTTCATATTAAGCTGGCTAAGACTTAATCCTTGTTGCTTGTATAGAGTCAGTTTCTCAACTAAGACTGATGCTTGATCCTTGCTCTGTGTTAATATTTGTCTAGTCCAGCTGACTTGAAGCTGATTCCCAAAAGAGTACCAATGGATTGTTAATGATTTCCCTATAGAGTTCTAAAGCACTTCCAATACACTGTCAAAGGATTGTCAATAGATTTCAAAGAGATCTTAAAGGGGTATCAATGGAGCTCCAATGGATTCCCTAAGGAGTTCCATTGACTTTTCGTAAAAGTTCCAAAGGAATCCCAATGAGTTCCCTATGGAAATTTTGGCAAATTTTCTATGCTGAAGGCATCTGATTGCAGTCTCAAAGAGATCTCAATGCATTTCTAATACAGTCTCTAAGGAGCCCAAATGCATACGCAAATGATCTCAATGGAGTTCCAATAGATTCCCAAAAGACTACCAATGGATTGTTAATGTTTTACCTATAGAGTTCTAATAAATTGTCAAAGGATTGTCAATAGATTTCAAAGAGATCAAAAAGGGGTATCAATGGAGCTCCGATGGATTCCCTAAGGAGTTTTATTGACTTCCCAAATAAGTTCCAATGGAATCCCAATGACTTTCCTATAGACTGCCAAAGAAGTCTTCATAGAGTCGCCACTAAATGTAGCATCCTACTATATAGCACAGCCTACTGCAGAGTTGATTTCAGCTGGTGTATGCAACATGTTGCACACTGCACTCGATGCATTGCATATTTTTTGTGGCTGTTGTGTGTGGGAGGTGGGGGGGAGAGGCTGTGGCATAACATAGAGCTTGGAGAGTGAAGAGAATTTTAGCAAAAAAAAAAAAAAAAAAATTTGAACAAAATTTACACGAAAATCGCTCAAGTCCTGCAGGAGAAGCAGCAACAGCAGCAGCAACAGCAGCAGCAGCAGCAACAGCAACAGCAGCAGCAATTGCAGCAAGAACTTGCGGCAACATATCAGTGGGGAACGAGGCACGCACGCACGCGCTATGTTGTTTGTATTGGTTGCAAGTGCAACTGCAACTGGTGTTTATGCATTGTGTATATGTGTGTGTGTGTGTGTGTGTGTGTGTGTGTGTGTGTGTATGTATTCAACACATATAATATAAAAATGTGCATTTATTTGCCATGAACTGGACAGTAGCTGCAGTCGCAGCAGCAGCAGCAGCAGCAACAACAGCAACAACAACGAACAGTTGACAACAGCATCGTATGACGCTGCTGACGCTGGCAGCGACGCCAGCAGCGCAGCGAGCAGTCAACGTTAGCTTGCGCATAGGCCGAAAAAGGACGAGTTCCGCGCTCATTTGCCAGCATATATATATATATATATATAAATATGTATATGTATATATTTGTATGTATATGTGTATGTGTATGTATGTATGTATATATGTATGTATATATGTATGTATGTATGCATATAGTAGGCATATGTATAGCCAATATGTGAGTGAATCGTTGTGAGTTGGGGTTAGGGTTATTGCTGCTGTGTGTAGATTTTAGCGGGTGTCAGTCGAGTGGGGGCCACGCAGGTATTATGCACACACACACACACACGCATATATATATATATATAAATATATATTTATAGGGTTTCCAATGCATTTTTATTTAATTTTGTTTTGTATTTTTCTGTGTTGTTTTTGGGCTTTATTTCATTATTTTTTTTTTTTTGCATTTTTTTTTTTATTTTTTTTTCAGCATTTGGATTACGCTTTGTTGCCTCTTCGTTGTATGTTTTGTGAGTTCGTGTATGTGTGTGTGTGTGTTTGTGTGTGTGTGTGTGTGTGTGTGTTAGTGTGTGTGTTTGTTGTTGATGTTGTTTCTGTCGGTTGCCTCTTTTTTCGTGTGTGTTTTTATTTTTTTTTATTTTATTTTTTTTTTTTATTGCCTGCGATTTCTTTTTGCAGCGTGTGTTTTGGGCAGATTTTTATTTTTCGGTGGTAGCGCCGGCCTCGGCTTTGGATCTGTTAGCTGTTGGCAGTTGGTGGATAGGGGAAGGGGAGTAGAATTGGAATATGGAGGGGCACAGCCACTGCAGTTCAATGCAGCACGTATATGAGCGAAAGAGTAAAAAGAATAGAGATATAGTGTGAAAGGGATGCAAAGTATGCACATGTGTGTGTGTGTGGATGTGTGTGTGTGTGTGGAAGAGAATGAGCGAGAACGAGGACGTCAATCGGTTCGGGTCGAAGCAGAGCTTGAGCGATTTTAAGTAGGGGTAGCCAAAAGTGCACGCATACATTTTAATTCTCTGTGTGCGTGTGTGTGTGTGTATGTGTGTTGGTGTTGGTGAAATGGACATGGACAACATCATCATTATTACCAACATTCTCATCATCATTATTATGAACGTTGTTGTTGTCATTGCCGTGGTCACAGAACAGTTGATGATGATTCGCTGCTCATTATGAAGTTGCCTGCATATTATGTGCATGCCCCGCAGCGGCTCAGAACGTACTTTGCCGTTGGAGCATTGACAACTGCAAGTCAACACACACACACACGCACGCACATACCATCACTCACAGATACATACATACATTCAAACTCTCTCTCTATACAAACGCACTCATATACAAGGACAGCGACTAAAAATTGACGCAACGTCGACGTCAAATGCTGCAGCTGCGACGTACGCTGCCAACAGCAACAACGACGACGACGACGACGACGCTGATCCCAAAAAACTTTTCTGGGCAACATTATTTTCGAATAGTTCAGATCCATTTAGATGAACATCAGTTAGCTATCGGATTGGACGTGCTTCGACCAACAAACCAACAAACCAAAAACCAAACATCCCAACAGAAAAAAACACAAAAATTTAATAAAATAATAAATAAAAACAAAAAAAATCAAAACAAAACAAAACAAAATACCAACAGATAACATTTGAAGCGGCTTTTAGAATATTTGAATATTTGAAAATATATTCAAATAAATAAAAAAAAATTCTAAATTAAACAAAAACAAAAAAGGAACATTAAACAAGACTTGGACAAAAAATCAAAAAAATTGGAAATAAAAATAAAAACAATCAAAAAAAAACATTCACAATGTTTGATACAATTCTATTTGATGCCACGTTGTTAACTTGCCGTTAATAAAATTAATAGAGGAAAAAAAAAGATACGGCAACGCCAAAACGCGTTTCGAAAACTTTTTGTTCAAGTGCCAAGGAAAATCGTTCCAACATTTTTCGACTATTTTTTTTTTTAAGACCAAGTGAAAAAACCCAAAAATAAAAAACATAGAAAAAAGAAGTGAAAAAAACAACAAAAAACCAAACTTAAAAAAAAAATTAAATAAACAAAGCAAACTTTAAAATTTGCCAAAGTGTTTCAAGTGTTTTAAATCCAATCCAAATAAAATATTTATATATATATATATATATGGACTATGCCCAACTAAAGTACTGAGTAAATAGTTTGAATAGTGCAACTAACTGGACCAACAACACAGAATCAACAAGGATCATTTTAGTATATTGCATTAGTCAAACCTATATACCCCATATTGATATATAAACAAGGTAGGTAAAGTCTACAATGTACTCCATATGCCCTATGTAAGTACCTAGAAATTTCATTGGAAATTTTTCATAAGTCTAATTGCACTTCGAAGGACATAAAAATAAACAGCTGATAAAAAGGATAATTGTATAAGAGTTAGATATGTAGTAGTCTAATAAGATCTTTAGCTGTAAAAAAAAAATGTTATATATGAAATTATTTATACATATATGTAGATATATATACATATAACATCCATATTAGCCGATCTTAGTGCAGCGCTTTAGCACATAACTTCCACTTACTCAACTGCAGTTTAGGCCACGTTTAGCTTCAGTTTAGGTGTATTAACTAGCTGTGAACTTAGTAACAGTTATTAATAATATGTTCGATACTTAAGTATCGATACTTTTGCTATATTAAAATCGAAATTTTGTGCCTTTAAATTGTATTCAGCCTTACCATTGCTCAGCCTTGAAAATATATTGCATACGTTTCATTCGTCTCATTTCATCTCAAAGCACATAAAAATAAACAGCTGATTAAAAGGATATTTCTGTAAAACTTTGCTATCTATTAGTATTAGCAGATCTCTAGCTATAAATAAAAATTATATATATAGCATTATATATACATATATACTAAATCTTGGCCGATCTTACTGCACTGTTTTAGCGCTTAACTCTGACTTGCTCAACTGCAATTTAAACTATGTTTAAGCTTAGTTTAGGTGTATTAACTAGCTGGGAACTTAGTAAAACTTATCAATAACATGCTCGATAGTAAAGTATCCATACTTTTGCTATATAAAAATCGTAGATTTGTGCCCAAAAATGGTCCTTTACCTTACCTTTCCATTGAGCCCTTGTGTCGCAAATTGCCTTGTCAACAACTAAGAAAAAGAAAGAAAAAACAAAATTTTTAATTAGAAAATATTTGTAATTAAATTTTAAATTGATGGCAAATAAAAATTTTATATATTTATTTATATAATATTAAACAAATGTTAAAACAGTTATTGTTTGAGTTTTATATTGAAGCTGTGTCTGGCGTCAAAAATTACAAAAGTTATAAAAATAATAAGAAAAACATTTACTTTTTAATTTTTCACACCCAGTTAAATTGGTTGGGTTGCAACGAAATAATACGAAAAACTAAAAAAAAAAAACAGATAAATAAATGGAGAGGAAAGAAAAAACCAAAACATACAAATAGCATGCATCCACTAGAGGCATGCAACATCAACACACAGAACGTAACATAACGTAACGTAATCCAACGTAACGTTGCATAGAAAACTACTAAAACGGCGTTTAACACGCGGAAATGAAAACTTCCCCTGCTTCAAGTTGTTTTCCGTTTTTCTTCTATTTTTTCTTTCCTTTATTTTCATGCCACTTTTTGCTGCTTTTTCATGGCATGTGCTGCGGTCGCCCAAATGTAACTTTTGCCTCACTTCACAGCAGTGTCAGTGGCACTGTGTGTGCCACACAGTAACTGCTTCTGGCTATGGTCCATTCATGTACCCTTACGGTTGTTCTAGTCAGTGAGCTGCCACAAGGCACTGGCATAGGCGGCCGTGCAGTGCAGCACTGTAGCTGCAGCATAAAAGCAGGCAACAGAAAAAATATAATAGAAAAAAAAAGTAGCAAAATTGTAAACATAGACAAAGTCAACAAAAGTTGGCCCGAACCGTTTGGAGTCCAGCAACCAGCTGCAACTTCTACTCCAACTCCAATGGTAAACTGTTTCTGTTTCTGTTTCTGATTCAGATTCAGCTACAGTTTTGTGGCATTAACATGGTAATAGTAGCTAGAAGCTACTACCACTAAATTTTTATAGCCCTCATTCTGTTTAAATATGCGACTCGTTTTTAAAAGTCAATTGCTAAACAATCGTTTAGCCATCTCGGGGCAATCCACTCAATTTGTTGCACTTAGCGTAGGATCCTGTTGGCATTTCCCGTACTTCAATACAATTTCAATTCAATTTGAGTTGTACTAAATGTAGATGTTGTCGAAGTAGAAAGAGTATTTTAACAAACATTTTAGTTACTTTATAGATCATTTAACTAACAAATGTTTACTTTGTTATGATGTCCCTTAATGTGACTAGAAATATACCCTGTAATTTTGTAAATAAGAGCTACAATACAGCGGCAGCTTTTACCTCTAGGAAATTCATTTAAATTGATTAATTAAAATATTTTAAATAATATTTAAATAAAAAATTATAATTATATAGTAATAAATTATAAATTTTTTAAATTTTAAAATATATTTGTTGCATTAAAAATTTTATTTTATTTAAACTTAACTTAAATTTTTATAATTTAAATAAAATTTTATATAAAATGCCGCCTTTTGTTTCAAAGCGTTTGCTATAAGCATAGACCACTGCTTTGTGTGAATTGTATAGGATTAACTGATGTTGCAAGCGGCAAGCGGCAAGTGGCAAGTTGAAGCTTTTACTTGCTTTATTTATATGGAAGCAAGCTCCTTACAATATTTAAGATCAAGCTGCTTGTAGTAAAAAAATATCTTAGGCGCAGCGTTAGATCCTTTCCCTCTATATAGAAGTATTTGACCAACTATATAGTAGCCTATATAATTATATATATATCGAATATGAATTACACTTTAAGTCTTGCAACTTGCCGTATGTTGACTACTTGCCACATAAGTGTAAATTAGTTGACAGGTGCAACTTGCAACATGCTGGCAGTTACTCTTTACAGCTCTTTAAATAACTGTTGCTGTTGTTTTTTGTTTTTTTTTTTAATTCTATACTTTAGACATAATGTGGCATGCAACAATGTGCGTGTAACCGCTAATAAACGCTATTTAATATCAATTTAAATTCATGCTAAATCGTTGCTTATTAATTAAATACACAAAATTGAATGAAATGCGAATCTGTTGAAATAGCAAGAAATTTCTTTACTAAAAAATAGTATTAAATCTATGTAATTGTGAGTGTGTATATATATGTGCATGTGTGTGTGTGTGTGTGTGTGTGTGCAGAGAACTAACCCCTATATATATATATATATATATATATATACACTATATACGGTAACCAGATCTCATTTAATTATTCGCCCTTTGTGCGCATAATTGCCAGACATCTAATTTAATGAGTTCAACTTGATTTTTTTTTCACTGCTCAAAAAAAAAAATAAAAATTTAAATGCACTCATTGCCACAATGCCATTCAATTGGTAATTCAGTCAATCTGTAATACACATCATTTGGTAGTATAATTATTTGCTACTAGACTCGATAGCTAAGCGTTTTGCTCAAGTCCTTCGAATGTTACATTTTCCTATGATTTTCTTTTGGTGCAAGTATCGATACACAATAAGTACTCAATGCTAGCAAAACAGTTAACATTTTCTTGCAAAAAAAAATAGAAAATTTAAGATACAGTAGTAACTCTAGGCAACTAATTGCCTTCTAAGTATTAGAACTGCTCAAGTTTCAGGTTCAGTTGTATTTTTAATGCTGTTCAAAATAAATTAAATAAAATATAAATAAAATAAAAAAATAAAAATAATATTTAATTAATATGTAAAATATATAGAAAAATAAATAAAAAAAAAATTTAAAATTTCTGTATTTAATATAATATAGCTTAAAAAAATATTTTTGTTCTGCCTAAAGTTGATCATTCAAATTGATATTAAGTGCATGCCTTGATTAATGCTTGCAAAGAGTACGACTTTCTTTTGGTTCCTAATAATGCTTAAATTGTTATAAAATAGATCAAAATTTGATTAATAATAACTTGAGTATTTGTTCTTATAACTGTATTTAATAAATTTTACAAATGAAGCCTATAAATGAATAGATTCTTAAGCAACTCTTGAAATGAATTCTGCGTAAATCTTTTCGTGAAGTGAGAAACTATTCAAAAGGATTGGCAATTTTCTTTCTTTTGACGCAGTACAATAGACTCTGCATAAAAACTTTAAAAAATAGTTTTAAAAATATAAAAGATTTTCAATTTTGTTTCTATATATTTAACTGTATTATATTTTAAATATATATTATGCAAATGACATCATATTCCTTTTCCTAATCAAAGGCAAATCCTATAGTTGCTTTTAAAAACTTCTTTAGGCTGATTATAATTTAAAATTAATTTTTAAACATCTTCTATTAATTGAAAATAAATAGTAAATAAAAAAAAAAATAAATAGAAATATTTTGAATTTTATTGCTTATTTAATTAAAATGTTTGTATTTATTTTATAAAAATAATTTTTATATAAAATATTAGTTATTTCTATTAGGTTGGTATAAAATATATAATACTATAAATATATCGATAGGATATAGATTTAAATGCAGATGTTCAAGAGTTGTGATTAAAAACTGCATCAAAATAAATTGTATTTGTTTTGTTTTGTTTTGTGCTTATTTTTTATTGTTTTCTTTTTATTTTTTTTTTTGTGTTTTTTTTTTATAAATTTAATCATTGTTCCCTTATTTTGTTTACTTTCATTTTGATTATAAATTTGATTTCACTTCCTACATTTATTTTATTTTTTTTTTTTTTTGCCGCCTGCTGAGCAATTCAAAGCACAATAAGTACACCCATGTTCATATAGCGTAACCCCTCCCCGTATACCACACAACATAATACATCAGCAGCCCCTCAGTTGATCAGGGAAGAAATACACAACAACAACAACAACAAAAGAAGAAAATTGGAAAGAACAGAAAAAAAGATTTGAACAGAAGAGAACTGTGAAGCATCACAGAAATTCCAGCAAAAAAAATAAAAAATAAAAAATTGTACGCAGTTAAATTGACTGCAATTTTTTGTTTTTAGGCAAGAAACGAAATTTACAGTCGGTTCAATGACCTACAAAAAGAAAAACAAAAAGAAAGACAGAAAGAGAGAAAGAGAGAGAAAAGAAGAAAGAAAAAACAGAAACCAAACAAAAGCCTTAACCAAAATCAAAAACCAAAACCGAAACCAAAACAACAACAATAAAACTCAAAGCAAGATTCAACGAGAGATTCTTTCCTTCTTGTTTCTACAAAATATTTATATATATATATATATATATACAAAGAAGACAGAAGACAACTGCTATCTTCAAGCTGTTAGAGAGAAGAACATTAAAGGAAGCAAAAACAGGAGGGAGCGAATGACAGATAGCGAGAGGAAGAGACAACGCATGCAACGTTGCCAAAATAAAAAGCGCACATAAATAAAAACCCGAAACTTACACACACACACACACACACACACACACATACATATACATATACAAAAAATATCAAATAGCAAATTACTCATGCGCCAAAAGCAAGAACCAGGCGACGATGACGACGGCGATGATCGTCATCGTTGAGAACAAGAAGGAACTGAAGCTTGTAATATGCCAGTTAGTTGCAAGCGAGGTTGCAAGTTGCAAGCGCAGGCAGTAGGTAGTACAATCTACAAAATTGATTGCATGACTCTTCGAAAAAAAAGCTACTACTGAAAGCTTAAAGCGCTGCAGCACAGCAGCTTAGAAAATGTATATAAAAAAAAAGAGTAGCAAAAAAAAGTAACAAGAATCAAGAACAAAGATTTAAGGACAACAAGTTGCATGTTGCAAGCTGCATGTGTATGTGTGTGTGTGTGTGTGAGTAGTTGCGGCACACTCTCAAATCACTGTTAAGCCTTTGGGGCAAGAACAGTTCAGATCTGATATGATCAGAGTCCAACCAACATATGGCCCGCATGCCGCATAAAGCCTGTCAAGGCGGCCATTAAAGTAATTACCAAGCACTTGAATCCTTCAGATACTTTTTCAGCATGTGCAACTCAAAAGATTAACCTAACTACTATTTATATACACACATGTGTGTATATATATATATATATATACACATTTTGGGCAATTTTGATTAATATGTAATATGCTTTCAGCAACAGATTATTAGGGAGTTGCCCATAAATAAGACTTTTCCTGTTGCTTTGAAAAATATACCAAAAAAAATTTGCCTGACAACTGAGCGAACTATAAAATGCATTATGAAGGGTCAAGTTAGGAACAGCATATGAATATATATAATTATAATATATTTTATATATATATGTATATAGTTTGATATAAGGAACCTTTCTTAAAGTGGCAACGTTGCCATAGATGCCAAATTTGACAGAGAGAAATTTTTCTATTTATTTTAATAAGTATAAATAAAATTTTTATAAATATTATTTTTGATAAAAAATTTAATATTTTTTATATATATTATAAACAAAAATTTTAAATATTTTTTTTATTTTCATAATAAATTTTTTTTAATTATTACTTCCATATTGATATGAATTTTAGGCTGCTTTACTTATTGTCTCAAAGATTTATAAATTATTTTAAGTTAAAGCAATTTATTTCTTTTTATAGGTTATATATAGTACATCAGTTCATATATATGGTATACATTTATATTACTGATAAGCAGCCATAAACAAGCCGATTTACATATCAGTTCATTCAGCTCTTATTGAGCTCAAAAAAACTAAGCAACAATCGAAGGTTAATAACAAAAAATTGAAAATTCATTTGCATCTAGTATTCAAGTATATTAAGCTCTTTAGGATTTTTTTATATATTTTTGGTATATTTGTAAATACATATATATATATTTAAATTTAATAAATTTATTTAACATTATTTAAATATATTGACAAAAGATGTGCTTAAACTTATGGAAGCATTTTATTATACAAAACCTTGATTAAAATATGTGTAATTGCGTGTGTGTGTGTGGTTATGAGTGTATAGATGTATATGTATGTGTTAACTTAGATTAAGTACAATTTGTAATTGGTAACACCAGTTCAGTTATTTACCTATCTAAAGGGAAAGATATATGCTGCTTTAAGCTAACCTTAGACCAAACACCTCAGATCGCACTACATACTGAACCTATAAAAAAATCTATCTCAAGCTTTTACTATTTATTTTAAATAATTATTTAATTTATTTCTATTACTAAACAGTTTTTCTATCAGTTTATATACTATATAAAAGTTGGACATTAAACATTAAATTAAACTTGCATCTAAATAAACTAGAAAATTTATGTAATATATTCAATATATTCTTATAAATATGAATAAGAATCTGCTGAAAAATATGTATAAATATATATATTTGTCTATAAAAAGTTATATATTCTATCTGTTCAATCTATTTGATTACCTTTCTATGTGTTTCACAGTGATTCATAGTATTTCATAATGATTCATTAACTATTCATCATAAATCAAATGAGTTTCAATTTAATGGCTTTTTGCCTCTATGTAGCCTATAATAATTATAATAAAAAATAGTAATAATAATATTAATAAGAAAAATTTTAAAAATAATAATAAAATTTATAAAAATAATAATAAAAAAAAATAAAAAAATAATAATAATAATAATATGTTTTATATTTATATAAAACTAAAAATCTTTGTCTGTACTTATTTCTTTTTACACACGTTCTCTTTGTCTTTGTTTATTACTCTATGGCGTTTAAACCCTCTCTTAGAAAATTTGCAGCAATTTTTTATTTAGCTTTTTTAGGGCATAATATATATATGTATATATATATATATATATATATATAGTTATATATAAACGACATGCATATGGCGTACCAGGAAAGGCAAAGACCGACCCAAAACAATGCAAAATAATGCACCGAAGCTTGTATCCGGTTAGACTAGAATTTCGGGTATTAAATGACAACAACAGCAGCAGCAGCAACAGCAGCAGCAGCAGCAGTGAGAAGCCACTCTAATCTTGCAAAAACACACACTTTACACACACATACGTATGTGCATAATATATATAAAATATACAAATGTGGAACAGTCTATGTATGTTTTATATATACTTACAATTTGCTCTTGTTGCTGTTGTTGTAGTTGGGTATTTTTTTTGGGTAATTTTTTTTGTATTTATTTTTTCAATAAAGTCAAACGCCTACGAAAAAATGCGCAACTTGCATAGGCGACACCAAGCGACGGGGTACACGTTGTCGTATGATTATGAGAAGGAGAAGAAGGAGAGCGAAAACGAAAATGAGAATGAAAACCAGAACAAGAACGACACTTGTATGCCTTTAAAATACACTCACACACACACACATACACTCACACACAGACACATACAGCTGCAGTGACTATTCAGTTTGCAAAGTCAAATACATATATAGATATAGATATATATATATATTTTTTGGCAGTCATTGACCCGAAAACAGCGAATGGCAGCGGCCATGGCCAAGGCGAACGCACGCCCGGCAGCGGGGCCACAGTCGCTGGCACAAACGATGTAGAAAGATAGCGATAGTCACATGCACACACACACACATCAACACACACACGCACACAAACAGTTAAAGCTTCTCTGACCTGACGGTGATCTCACTTGAGAGCTTTGCCTTGCACTTTTTTTTTTGTGTGTGTTCTCGATCGCTTGCGCATTCGTGTATTTGTACGCTCTCATTCTTATACACACACACACACACACACAAACGCATACAATATATTTTCGGCAAGCATAGAAATGTATGTGTGTTTGCATACAGGGTGCTTAGAAGCTGCCTGCTTGCTGCATAGCAAGACAAATATCCAAAAAACAAAAAAAGCAGTAAAAAAAATGAAAGAAAAAAAATGATTCACGCGAAGCTCCCTACAAATGCGTGGTGAGAAGTGCATTGACTTCTCCTTCGCACACACAGTGCTTTGTATGGCATTGACACACACACACACACACACACACACACACACACACATTAGTGTGTACAGTATGTGCATGATTATGAATATGCATACATACATCAATATGTGTGCAAATGAAATAAGGCTTTGACCTCAACACTGACTAATTTTTTAGCCAAAAAAAAAAAAAAAATTTGATCTTTGCAGCTGCCCAGAGATTTTGTAGATTATAACAAGTTGTCGATCATTGCTCATCGATCATCGATCATTGATCATTGTTCATCGTTTAGCGTTCAACTTAAATAACAGTCATATATATATATATATACATATATATATAAATATATATATATATAGCATATATATTCACAGTTTTGTTTGGCCGATAAGGCAACAGTTCACTGCACGCAACAACTGCGAAAATCGACAAGATGTAACAATAACAACAGCAACGAAAACGAAGACAAAATAATAATAATAATAATGTTAAAAATATATACAAAAAATGAAAATAAATAAAGTCAAAGAAAACAAAATAAACAACATAAAAAAAAAACAACAACAACAAAATGTATAATAATAATAATATAAATATATAAATAAACACAACAAAATGTTGTTTATCAAATATATATTCACTTTCACATGCGACTACAGTAAACTCCAGTACAACTGTCTGTTGTGGGTGTGATGTGTGTTGTTGCTGGTATTATAAATAGCATTAACACTTAACTCTATATGAGTACTATAAATTAGTTAAATTTAAGCCATAATAATAACAATTTAATGCAGTTTTTATGCCTTCAACTTTGAACCAAAAATGCTGAGAAAATTAAACAAAATTTGACAATTAGTTGCTTTAAAAGCGTTTGATATGCCCCAAACTTAGTGACTTTTAGCATATATTATATTTTATATATATACAGTTCATATATATATATTTAATAGATATATATTTTTTACATGATTATAGTATCTATTAGCCGCTTATTTTTATAAGGCTTGCAACGACCTTCTTAAACTAAATTTCAACTTTGTCTCTGCCTTTGCCGTTGCCTTTGCTCTTTGCAGATTTCTTTTAGTATTTTTTTAGAGTAAACTCTATATTTAGATATTACAGTGTATACTCTCTATAGTTAACTTGTTGTACATCATATTTTAAGCAAATTTCAATTAAAATTTCACCAACATTTGTTGTGCCTAAGCAAATTTCTAACAATTTTCAATACCTTCCCCTTTTTTGTCATTGTTAGTTATAGTTCACTTATTACATATAGCGATTGTTTATTATATTCAATATGTACTGTATTTATAGCTAATTATGAAAATTTATTATTTTGTTGCCAGTTTACCTTTGGTTTTCCTTTACTTTAGATAGCTTCGATTGCAGCCCGATTTGTGGCATTTAAAAAATTATTTAGCATATATATTAAAACATTTAACATAAATTTATATATTTTTATTATTAACTAGACTAATCAATATTATATATTTTTTAATCAATAATCAATTCTTAAACACTTTTCCAATTCATTAATTTATTTCACTTTTTCTTTAGGTTCTTTCTTGCTAAATGAAATTTTCTACATTTTACTCAGAGCTAATTTAAGTTAAAACATATACTAAATTAATATTTGTATTAATTAAATTGAAGTCAAAATATTTTTTTATAATAAATACAAATATTATAGAATTTTTACATTATTTAAAATTTTTAAAAATATTTTTTCTTAAGATTTTTTAAATTATTTTTCTAGTTTTGTTTTGAATTCATTTTTTTTCCCTACAATTTGAAGTTTCTTTAAATGTTTCTTTATATGTATACAATACATTTCATTGTATATGTATTACTGTGTGTGCGCTTTTTACAGTTATCAATCATGTCATTTTGTCTACATACACAGACTCACACACACACACACACACACATACATAGAGAGATAAACACACCCACATTTCGTGCACTGTCAAATGACTACGAATATTTTTTAATGAAAAGCATTGCTTGCTTTCCTTTTACAGTTTATTCTGTGTTCCCTTCTCCAAAAAAAGAAAAAGAAAAGTATTTATATACATGTGCCTTGCCGTGTGTGTGTGTGTGTGTGTGTGTGTGTACATGTGTATTATGTATGGAATCCAAACAATATTAAAAACTGAACTAGAAGTTATTGCTGCTTTACTTACACACACACACACACACACACACACACACACACACACACACAAATGCGTGTGTAACTGTGTAGATACCTCCCCCTTACTTCTGCACCCTCTCCTAACATTCGATACTCCCCTTTTGTGAATCTCTATTGAATCTGTTGGCTCCTCTTTCTATTGCTACTCTCTAACTCGCAATCCCAGCACATCAGAAAGATGTTATAGAAATTTTTAAACATGTTTCAACTACGCACACCCATACATACACACACACACACACATATATATATATATTCATTTCAGTTCCCCACTATTCATCCTTATCCCATAGAAGTCTTATCCCATCGGGCTGCAGGCAGCGTTGTATTTGAGTAACTCTATTCATCATTTTGCGCGCTTCTTTAGCATCGTTCATGTCCTTACTAAAAACCCCCCCATTCCCCCCCAAACCCACCAAAAAAAATTCTGTTGTCCCTGTCGTTTTTCGGCTAACCCACAGTAGCAGAAAAGATGTAGAAGAAGCACAAAAAAAATTGTGAAAAAAAAAAGAAAAGAATATTCATCCAGAAGTGAAAACTGCTTACAAGGATTTCGCTCTGCAACTCTGCACACGCCTGCGAGACACCCGCCAACAGCTCAGTCGAACATCCTTCGACTTGTTCTTCTTCTACTTCGTTTTCTTCTGTTTGTTGTTGCTGTTGTTGTTGTTGTAATACTTACCAAAGAACATTTCAACATATGTGTATGTGTGTGTGTGTGTGTGGATGTATGTTTTCTTTGAGGTTTGGGGCAAATAGTGGCATGAGGCACACGCTTTGTATAAGTATAAAATTCTAAAAAGAAGTATTAATCCTTAGCTTAAACATTTGCCAACCGCAGCAGCAACAGACACACACACACACACACTCGTACACACACACACTCTCACACACACACACACACACACTCTCACACACACACACACACACACCAACATATACACAGGCAGCCGCTGCCTTTCTTTTGCATATCTTAAGTCTATTGCGCGACTCTTTGGCATATAGCAAACAATCCGTTATTTACCACTATATACAACATATGCCACTTGCCACATGCCACATGCTTATGCATATATATATACTCATAATTCTACTATATATATTATACACATATATAAATATATATATATATATTGTTTCTAATTAGAAAGCAGCAAAATTTCAACTTTTACTGCTGCAACTTTAATGGTTTATATTTACTATTCAGATATATATATATCTCTATATATAAATGCTGATATAGTATATAGTGTATATATATATATAGTGCAGTTACTGGCCAACTACTTGCCACATGTCAAAGTGCAACAAAATTTAACTTCTTCTGTTTTATAGCCTCAAATTCTGTTCAATAGTTTCGCCTTGAACTCAAATTAAGAAAAGTTGAATAATATTTTTTTTTTATAAATTTATTTATTGCTGTGCCGCAGCTAACTTAACTATGTTCAACTTATGAAATGTTGCAAGTTGCAAGCATATTTCTTAACATTTTTTTTTTTGTTTGTTTTGTTTGTTTTTACTGCAAATTGTTAAGGCAAATTATGAAAAGAAAATAACATAAATTGCAGGAGGTAAATGTTATTAGTGTGTGTGTGTGTGTGTGTGTGTGTGTGTGTATGACAGTTACAACTATATATATTGAAGTAGCAGGTGTAGTCTAACTACCACTATGCCATTTATATTTCTCTTTTTGCCATTTTCCCCATTTTCCCCATTTCCCCAACAGCAGCAGCTACAGATTCAGATTCTAATCCAGCCAAAAAAAAAAAAACCGAGAGGGAAAAAAAAAAGTATGAAAAGAAAATTTGTATATGATGGTAGCAACACTGTTGTTAAGCGCTGCCAGAGCAATAAGCAGTAGCAGCAGCAGCAGCAGTAGAAGAAGAAGAGAAATAAAAAGTAGAAGCTAAAGAAGAAGAAGAAGGCAGCGACAGCGGCTGCGGCAAGCAAGTTAGCTGCGTACTTACTTTTGGCTTCGTATCGCTTTTATTCAAATTCATAATCGCAAAATTTTTATATTCTACTTATGCTCAAAAGGCGCGCGTGTGTTGGTGTGTGCTAGTGTGTGTGTGTGTGTGTGTGTGTGTGCTAGTGTGTGTGTGTATAGCGGGCACAAGGACTAGTGGTTGGCTTTGTATTGTGGGCCTACAATGCGATGCGATGGGATGAGATGCGATGCGATGGGATGCCGCCAACCATTCGATGCCACCCGATACATTGCCTCTACTCACAGCAATAGCAACAACAACAAGAATTGCAACAACAACGGCAACAACAGTAACAACAACAACAGTAACATTCATACAGAGAGTTACATCCTTAGAGTTACCTACATATACCCAGGCATTATACTTTCTATACACTTCTATACACCCTACCCCCTTCCTTAGTTCCATTTACCATTTCCCATTTCCCGATACCATTTCATTACTCCCCCCCCTCTCATTCTCTCTCTCTCTCTCTATCTTTCTCTCCCTCTCCCTCCCTCTCCCTCTCTCCCTCTCTATCTGCTCCTCAGTACAACGAGCTGAGCTATAACAGTACTTGGGTTCTGGTCTCTCTATGCCTAACCCCAAACCCGCCTAAGCCTACATCATACCCCAATACTCCCCTCCTACATCTACACACACACACACACACACACACACAGAACGTACTCTACCCACTACATCAAGCTGTAATCGGAAACTTTCCTCTTTCTTAACATTTTTCATCTTTTTTTTTTTTCTCTTTGCTTTCATTTTGCTTGTGCCAAAAATACAAAAAAAAAGAAAAAAGCAGAACAAAAAAAAATACAGAAAGAAAGAAAGAAAGTACAAGCAAGCCAGGGATGGGGTGCTGTGCTGTGGTGGGGGGGTCTGAAGAAAGGCGCGGAAGGGGGTGGGGGGGAGGTGCCCAAAAAAGCGCTGAGAATGGAATGAATGAATAATAAAAGCGAAGCACTCGATGGCGTAGAATTTGAATAGAAGCTTAGTTTTTCGCTTATACAACAAAAACTTTCTTTTTTTTTTTCGGGGTTGTTTCCAATTTTTTTCTACTTTGCGCGCAACGGCGGCGGTGGCAGCGGCAGCGGCGGCAATAGCGACGGAAAAGGCAACTGCAAAGCGGCGAAGCTGTGCGGGTGTTTGTTAGTGCCTGTTTGCCTGTGTGTGTGTGTGTGTGTGTGTGTGTGTGTGTGTAAGTTGCACAGTCAGAAAAGGGCAAGGAAAGCGTTTTTATACAAACGACACACACACACACACACACACACACATATAGAGAAAGAGCCAAAGAATATAAAAAAAAGATAGAGAGTTTATGTGTGTGTGTGTGTGTGTGTGTGTGTGGGAGAGAGAGCGAGTCACATAGTAGACGCAGACGCAAGACGGCAGAAGAAAAACTGAAAAGTTTATAATTACTTATTTTTTGATGAATTGGGTAAATATTAAAAAAGGAAAAACGCAAAAGCGAAAAACGAAAAACCGAACAAGGGCTAAGGGTAAGGGATACAAAAGCGCTGTATGTTGCTAACGATTGATGGGGGTGTGGGGCAAGGCGGAAGGGGGGGGGGGAGGGGTGTGTATAGAATAGAACTGAAACGATAACGTTTTGGGTTGAAGAACGCGAACCCAAAAACAGCCAGAAGCCAACAGCAGTGGGCGCAGCGCAGCGGTGTGGTGTGTGTGTGTGTGTGTGTGTGTGTGTGTGTGTAGTGGGCGGGGACAAAACTTCAAGCGGCAACCAAAAAAAAAAAACAAAAAAAAAAAAAGGTACAGCGAACGCTTAAAAAGAAATACGACTACATTAAAAATTATCGATCGATTTTTATTTCTATTTTTTTTTTATATTTATTTTATTTTTTGTTATTATTATTAGTTTTATTATTTTTTTTGTATATATATATTTTGTTTATTTTTTTGCTTATTTTTTTTATTGTATTTTCTTTCTTGCATTTTTTTTTTTTTACTTTTTTTTCTTTACATTTTTCTATTCGCAAAGAAACGTTTCTTCTGGCAAGCAGCAGCAGCAGCAGCAGCAAAAGACGTTGAGGCCACAAAAGAGAAAAACTACCAGAAAAGTCAGTTTTTCTTTTTATTTTTTGTTTACGTTTTCCTCTTACTATCTTTATTATGTATTATTTTATGAATTGTCTGAACTCTACCGCACCGCCCACCCCTCTCAACAGCCTTTAAACTTCTCTCTTTGCTGTGTCAAATCATTGCATTGAAGCTGATTAAAGCTACTTACAAAACTATATAGAAAAAAATATAATAGAATTTATTTTATATAAATCTAAATAAATATTTCATAAAGCTGACAACCCTATTAGTAATTTATAATTTTTTAAAAATTTAATATTTATTAATATTAAATAAAATAATTTATTTTAAATTTACTTTTGCAATTCGCTTGAACAAAAGTTGATTGCTTTACTTTCTATAGTTTTATTATAGGTGTGTGTGTGTGTGTGTGGGTGTTTGAATTGAATTTTTAGCAGCAAGTGTCTTAAGGGACTTAATGCAGACACAATTGTAAACAAGGGTTGTAGCTTAAGTTATAAATCCAAAACATAATTGAAATTGGGCAAAATAATTGAAAGGATTTTAATTTGCTCAACAAAATTGTTGCCAGAAACTGTATAAACGTTAAATATATATACATATATATATATATATATATAGATAAATATATAAATTGATACTATATATATATATGTATATTTGTTTTTTAATTTATACTATATATATATATATATATATATATATTTATATATATTTATGTTTCCCTAATTAATCAGCTTCAACTGCTTCGCTTTGTTTGCGCTTGATTTGCTTTGACTTCAAGTGAAGCTATACATATATATATATATTTATATATATAGATATATATATATACTATATAGAATATGATTTGTATATAATTTCTATATAGTATCTGTATAGTTTATACATAGCAAATTGTATGCATTTAGCTCAGGTGCTGTACAAATTGCAAAAATTTTATTATTTGCTCAATTAATTTGTTAAATTTCTAATTGAATTTGGACAAGGAAGCGACTACGACGAATTGGAGAAAGAGCAAAATTGTAGGAGGAAGAGGAAGAAGAACAAGAAGAAGAAGAAGAAGAAGAAGAAGAAGAAGAAGCAGCAGCAGCAGCAGTAGTAGCAGAAGATATTAAAGTCAATGCAAAGACATCCTTATTAAGTTTAATTGAATTTGTCGTTTGTTTTTATGTTTTTGTTTTTGTTTTTTTTCTTATTTTTGTATTTTATGTTTTTCCCTTGACGCATTTTGTTAATCAAATAAACTCTAAATAATCAAAGAGCGCAAAAAGAAGTATTACCCCAAGCACTGTGTATGTGTGTGTGTGTGTGTGTGTGTGTGTGTGTGTGTGTGTATGTGTGTGTGTGTGTGTGTTTGTATTGGTAGCAAACCAAAACCAAAGCCAAAGCTTAAGTCAAAGTAAAACCAGACGACGCGACGACCAACAAAATGCTAAAGCAAAAGGAAATGCGCTTTATGAATTTTATTAAAAAGAAATTTGAAATCCATTTTACTACACACTCCTCTCCTTCCCCCTCCCCCTCCCCCCCCTCTTCACTACTTCCCTCTGCCTTTTCATCTCTTTTTACGCTTTGCAAGTAAATTCCATTTGAAGTTCAATTCAATGCCAATTTCTCAGCTGTCAAATTGATTGAGAAAGCGGCAACAACTATTGCTACTATGATTAGCTAACAGCTGAGAACTTTTAGCAATATATTGTTGTAGTGCAAGTTGCATGCAATATCAATGCAACAATATAGCAATAAGTATATAAATTATATTTATAATATGAAAAACTATATTAAAATCTTAAGCAAAACTTAAAGCTGACGCATATTATGGACACGCGACTTGAACTTTCACTTTCTCTGTCATTCTTTCTATCTATATGTTTGTTTGTTGACTTGTTTATTGTGTGTGTGTGTGTGTGTGTGTGTTTATCAGAAAATTGTTTGTCACTTTGCTGACTGTATACGCAATATCAGCTCAGTCTTTATCAATGAGAGCTCAGCTCTGGCGCTGAAATCATTTGAGCAAAAAATACAAAACACAATTTGGTGATCGTGATTCATTTGCCTCTACTTAAACATATCCATATCCATATATATATATATATATATATATATATATTTATATATGTATATACATAAAGTGGCAACAATAATTTTGCTACTAAAATCGCAGGCACTAAACAGAAATTGTTGCCACATCAAGGCGATGCCACTCTGGTGCCTCATTTTCATCTGCTGCCTGTTTACTATACGAAGCGAGCGAAGATACAAAACTTTGCCAACTAACTGCTACACATATACATATATACAAAACACTATATATACATATATATATATATAGATATATACACTATATACATACATATATATATATATATATTTATAGTAGTATTCAACCACCCAAAAATAGTCCTTCTTCAAGTAAAGTTGAACTTCTTTATAGTGCACACATTGTTATGCCTAACTTTAGCTTTCTCTTTCTCTGTCTATCAATCTCTTTATTTTTAGCATATATTTTTTATGTATATATTTTGCATTTTCCAATTGTTTTATAATCATTTCTCTCTCTATATTGAGCAACATCAATTAGCTATTTTAGCTTAAGGATTCTAAAAACTTTTCTATGTTGTAAATTTTGTAGAAAATCTTCTGCTGTCCCTTGGCTTAAAATCCATTTTAATCTCTGCTCTTTATATAGAAGTTAGACTGTAGTTGTATATATACTTTTCAAATGCTGCCAAGGGGCAACTCATCAGCCATTTCCATTGCCATTTTCATTGCCTTTGCCTTTGCCTTTGCCTTTCGCCTGAAGCTTTCTTAGCACCAGAAAATCTGCGGAATTTATAAAATTTTCATAGTTACAACTTTCTTTATGTTGAGCGGGTGAGCGGTTGAGCGTTTCAGCGGTTCAACTGGGTGGTTAAATGGGTGGTTGTATTAGAGGTGGAATGGCAATGGGTGTGCCGTTAACTTAATGTGCAATAGTAGAGTCAGTTGATGCTACCAGCCGCCAGAGCGCCTTCTACCAGTTAACTGGTGTTTGCTGTTGGTTTTCTTATTGTTGTTGTTGCTGTTGCTGTTGTTGCTGTTGCTGTTGTTGCTGTTGCTGTTGTTGGTTTGCCGTTTTGCTAGACGCGGCCCAAAGCCACCATTAACCCAGACCCAACTAACAGCTCAGCGAGGACACCTCAACACCATATCCTTAAGCATCCTGCTTCTATTTTGCAGTTTAGTTTCAAATACATTTGCCGCTGTTGCTGCAGTTGTTGTTGTTGTTGTTGTTGTAGTTGTTTCTTTTCTTTTGTTTTGTTTTGGAAAGTTTTTTTCTTTTTTGCTTTTGCTTCTCGTTTTTTGGCAATATTTTTTGTGTGCTGCTTCTATGCACAAGTCTTTCCATTATTATTATTTTTATTATTATTATTATTATTCTTTTTTCTTTCACTTTTTTTTTTATTTTTTGGGTGTAAATGAGATTAACGCGAGAGCGAGACAACGCAACTCTCTCAACACACACACACACACACACACACACAAAACAAAAAGGAAAAACAAGAACAACAGCAGAAAGCCCAAAAAACCCTAAATATTATAGCTCATACCCCCCCTCCCCCCCTATATGTATGTTCTATGAACCAGGCCCAAAAAATAAGCAAAGAAAAAAAGGCTCTGCATCCTCTTCATCACACTCCCCTCCCCCTCCCCCTCCCACCACACTGGCAGCCCCCCCCCCCCACCCCTTCATCCACTGCAAAACAGACACAAAGTTTTCAATGCTCTAACAGTTTCTCTCAAAAAATATACCGTCAATGGGTGGAAATTGTAGATGATATAAAGGGGACAACACTGTTGGTTAGGGTATTAACTGATGTTAAGGCTAACAGCGCGCAAAGGGGAGGGGCATGGAGGGCGTACAGTAAAAGGAAAATCCCAAAGAAAATGTACGCGCGCGAGAAATGTTAAAAAATATTTTTATAGCTTCGCGAACGTTAGAATAGTGTTTGCTGTGGCTCTCTCTATCTGTGTGTGTGTGTGTGTGTGTGTGTTTGTATATAATATATATATATATATATATATGTATGTTTGTATGAGTGTGTTTATAAATGGTGTGCCTGCTTCTTCTGCTTCTTCTGCTGTTGCTGCCAAAGTTTGAAGGTCGACAACGTCTTCGGCTGCCTTTCTGCTTAGTTGCTGTTGCTGCTGTTGTTGTTGTAGTTGCTAGAATTGTTGTTGTTGGTGGTGTTGGTGTTGTTAGTCAAATGGGGTGTTGATTGAACGGTTGGGTTACCCGCCCAGACTCGCTGAAAAAAAAAGACCCAACGCCGAACAGCGTATTATATGCCTTCTTGTACTGTTTTTTCGTTGTTTTGCGCTTAGACACAAATTTTACAGTCCACCCACACACACACACACACACACACACGCACACACACATACGCAAAACACACACAGACAGCCAAAAAATCTTACACCCCTACTTAAATAAAGAAAATAAGAAAAAAGATGGCAAAATAAAGAATAGAGTAGCAAAAAAAAAAGGGAACAGGAATCCCGGCAAGAGCAGCGTTAGGGAATGATGATAAGGTAAAGAAAATGTTAGAATAGAGGGAAAGGAGTAGGAGGAAAGAGAGCTGGGAAGTAAGTTCGCAAAAGTATTACTTTAGCATGTATAGAAAGATTTCCAACTAACAGAGTATACATTATATATATATAGTATAGAAAGTAGATTGGAATAGGAGTAAGAGTAGCAGTAGAAGTAAAAATAGGAGTAGGAGTTGGTGTAGAAATAGTAGTAGCAGAGGTAAGAGGGGAAAAGGGAATGAAGGTTAGTAATAAGACAGCAGCTTCTGCACTTAACATAGGCGTTGCTGCTAACGTTAACTGCGCTGCCAAACGATGCTGCTGCCAGTTGCCAGTTGCCAGTTGCCAGTTACCAGTTACCAACTGCCTTATGGCTGTTAACTGTTGTTGTGTGAGCCGAGCTGTTGGCTGTCTCCATAAACTGCCTCAATGCTGTGCACTAAATAAATTGTAATACAAAGTTTCTCTGAATTATTATGTATTCAAATCGATATCGGGACGAGAGTTCGAGTTATGTGTTTGCGCTGTTCAATATCAATATGTATAGTAGTCCTTGTAGTCCTCCTTTGTACCCCTCCTCTTAGTCTTATCTACAATTTAGTGAGATTTTTCTTTGCTGCTTCTGTTCGCAGTTTATATATATATAATATAAATGTATATAAATATTGCTGTTCGCGCATTGTACAGTTGTGCGTAAGGTATTACGTTTTGAGCTCTGCTTTATTGTGAGCAAAAGAGAGTGAGAGAGAGGGGCGGCTGGGGTAGCAATAGGAAAGTATTGCTTATATTAGAAACTATTTTATTTGTTTTTAAAATTTTATTTATTTTATTCATATTATTTATTTAATTTACTTTATTTATATTTTTTTATTTATTTACTTAATTTATTTTATTTATATTATTTATTTTTGAAATTTTATGTATTTTTAAAATTTTATTTATTTTTTTAAATTTTAATTATTTTAATCATATTTACTTAATTTATTTTATTTATATTATTTATTTTTGAAATTTTATTTATTTCTTAAATTTTATTTATTTTTTAAACTTTAATTATTTTATAAATTTAATATATTTTATTTATTTTATATATTTTATATATTTTATTTATTTTATTTATTTTATATATTTTATTTATTTTATTTACTTTATTTATTTTATTTATTTTATTTATTTTTGAAATGTTTGAAATTTTATTTATTTTATTTATTTTATTTATTTTATTTATTTTATTTATTTTATTTATTTTATTTATTTTATTTATTTTATTTATTTTATTTATTTTATTTATTTTATTTATTTTATTTATTTTATTTATTTTATTTATTTTATTTATTTTATTTATTTTATTTATTTTATTTATTTTATTTATTTTATTTATTTTATTTATTTTATTTATTTTATTTATTTTATTTATTTTATTTATTTTATTTATTTTATTTATTTTATTTATTTTATTTATTTTATTTATTTTATTTATTTTATTTATTTTATTTATTATATCTACTTTATTTATTTCATATATTTATTTAATTTAAACTTTATTTATTTATTTAAAATTTCTTTCATTGAAACCAAATAAACTCTTCCTAGAATTATCCTTTGAGCAATAAGTGTTTACATTGACAAAAATAAATACAAAAAGTAATCATAAATCTAATTTCAATTTCAAGTTCTTTACAGACTTTATAAAACTGTCTGTAGTTTTCAGTTTTTCCTGTACAACATAGCGTATACGTTACACTTACCTTATGTTTATTATAATCCACCATTGTTGCTGTTGTCGCTTGTGTTGTTTACTGTAATGATATGCAAGAAGAAACATAAAGTTAGAAATTTCTCAAAAAATTTAACAAAGCAATGTATTTGTAGTAATGCTATGAAAAAGTCTAGAATTTGGATATAATTTTTACCACGTTTTGTCTGTAAAAATCTCATTTTAGTTTTTGTTTTCCATTATTTCATTTTTTATTATTTTTTTTTTGTTTGTTTTATTATTTTTATTGTTATCTTTTAAGCTGTTGCCATCTATACCCCTATACCTAACCCCACCCTCCCCCCCTCCACCCAAACATCGTAAAGAGAAAAAAAAAATTATATACAGAATTTTCTCTATTTTATATTGTTCATAAAAAAAGAAAAGAAAGTAAAAATAAAATGAGGAAATAAACAACAAACATTTTTTTCCACTTTACACTCTGGCTGACTGCTTTAGACATAGTCATAGTTCTACAGTCCTAAAGTTCTACACCCCTTTGGCTAAAGACAAAAATAAAAAAAAATACATATAGTGTGGCAGTATGATAGAGGGGGGTGTGGGTGACTAAAGGGTTAAGCGGCTGTTGGTGGGTACAGTCAACCCGTCGGTAGCATTTTAAATATAATTATAATATAATTTGGCGTGGTATTTTTTATTTTTTATTTTCTTTTTTTCTTTTTTTCTTTATATATATATATATATATATTTTTTTTTTATCCGCGTTGCTGCTATATAATATGCATGTTAATATGTGTATGAGTGTGTGTGTGTGTGTATGTTATACAGTATTAGCGGCACTTTGCTGATAAGCGGCAGAAAGTGTTTGCCAAGTGGAGTTTGGTTTTAGGGTAGCTTGATCCACTGCATTGTTAATGCAATTTCGCTTTGCTGCCGCGTTTTTGTTATATTTTCGTATTAAAATAATTATACAATTTTTTTGTAACGTTATAAAATACTTCTAGCCTGCATTATATGTACACACACACATGTATATATTTTATATATGTTTTTATACTGTTCTATTCTATACACTGTTACTGTACTCCTCTATTATGTTGCCTCCTTCATGTGTGTAAACTGTTAACTGTAAATTGTAAAATTGTAAAATTGTAAAAGTCAGTTTTGATACTTTTTTGTTGGCATTGTTGCCAGCCAGAAGGGCTGTCATCATTTTATATATATATAGATTTTATTATTTTTTTTTTTTTTTTTTAATATAAATTTTACTGTAATTTTTCTGTTCTTCTTGCGCTGCTCTTGCACAACAGCCAGAAAGCCCCTTAGTCAAAAAATTCTAGCATGTAATTTCGTAGAAAGTTTAGTAAGTGCTATAAATAAATTCAAATGGAAATGGAAACTGGAAACACGTTATATAAAAAAAAAAAAAAATACAAAAAAAAAATGTTGGTAAAATTGTGAAAATTTGTGAAAATGAGAAAATATAAAAAAAAGAGAATGAAGAAAATGTTGCCAAATGAATATGGAAATGAAAATTTTATGCTACAATACAAAGGCATATAACACATATTATGCCCCATCGCGCTAATCCTTCAAAAGTCTTTGCTATAGATTCACGTTCTCAATGCACTGCACAACACACAGAGAGAAAAATTATAGAAATTTTCCATATATATTATATTTATGTAATTTATATCTTTTTTTTCTTTCAATTTATTATAATACTATAGAAATTATTATAAACCAAAAATTGCAATGCAAAAAAGCAAAGCTTGAATAATATGTAGAAAATTTTAATTAGAATTTTTATATAGAAATTAACTTTTATATTTATATATATGTATATATATTATATTATTCTCAATTTCAACTCAAATCGATACAAAAAAAAAAAAATGAAATAATACACTCTACACACTTTCATCTCTAAGTTGTATTGCAATTGGAAAAACTCTCGAAAAACGATTTTATTTCATTTTGATTTTGATTTTGCCATTGTGAATTGTGTTTGATTTTGTGTATAAAGAGAGATGGTGGGGCGCGGGGGGGAAAAGTACGAAAGTTTTTCAATATAAAAATTTATGTGTGAAAAATATTCATATGACGTTTACTTTTGCCCCACAACAATAACAACAACAATTAATATTATAGCTGCATTCAAGTGCGTAAAAGGAACTCAATATTCAAATAATTTCAAACTTTGTATAGATCAAATATAGCAATATATAATCTATATATATATATATGTATATATATAGATATATATATATTGCCACAATGATGTTGCATATATATATATATATATTGTAGTATGTATAGAAATTTTGTTAGCTGCAATTTAATATCACGAAAGAAAAGAAAATAAACAAGCAACACGTCGTATGCGTAATGAGTTCAATGACAGCTGACCAGACTGTCAAGCCAAGCAACCTGCCCCCTTATATTGCTTGTTATTCTGCAACAGGTAGCTTGTGAGTGGCTTTGTGGGTGGTTGGGTGGTTTGGGTGGTTGGGCGGTTGGTTGATTCGATGGTTGTGTTTGGGTTTTTGTGCTTGAGTTTTGGTTTGAGTTTGCTTTGGTGGCTTGTCTTGTGGATTTGCCGCATTTCGTTTCGCCTCGTTGCGCCTGTCGCCGGCCAAAAGGAAGTCGCGTTAGCAACCATCTGCAGACAGCCGTGACCTTCATTGGACAATGCGAAACTGTGCCACATGCCTGACGATGTTTGCAATGTCTGGGCGAGGTGGTAAAAGTAAGAGATTGTCTGTGTGTGTGTGTGTGTGGAGAGAGGAAGGGAGTGGGGAGAGCTTAGGTTGGCAGAATGAGTAAACGACCAGGCAATTCACAGTTCAGAGCTCATAGCCCACGAAAGGAGTTTGCAAACAAATAAAGAATCGAAGGAGTTTTCAACAAACAGATAAACATTTTCCCACAACCAACATCCCCCCGCATCTCCTCCCTTCTTCGCATCAATTTCCCCTACTCCTACACTTATCCACCACCAGCAACACACAACACAACAACATAACACATACAAACAGAAAGAAGGCCAGCAAGAAAAACATGAGGAAAAAAACCAAAAAAAGAAGGCAAAAAAAAATACAACAAAATTTTCTTAAAGCTTTAAAGAAAATTAAATTTATATAACTTGAACAAAATCTGTACAAGCAGGAACAATAATATATAAATATATAATATTATAAATATACATATATATATTTATATATGTAACATTATTTATTTATATAGATTGATTTCTCTGATTATAATATAAAGAGGATTTGAATATATTTTAGCTCTGTTTATGCACAACTTTTTATAAGTTTAACTGCAACTAATCTGATTTTGGCAAATTAAATATATAGTTAAATAGTATCTGGGGATATTTTATTTATTTTCTTTTTATACATAATTCGGCAATGAACTGATTATAAAAGAGGTTAAAGGCAACTTCTTACCAAATAACACTAGTTTTTGTGGTTCAAAAAGACTCGTTCTGAGTCTGAAAGGCAATTTAGTTGACTTCTTAAAATTAAGGTATTTTATTCATAATTATTATATATACTATATATATATATTTAAATAACAAAATTATATTTTTTATTAATTATGAGAAAGTATAATTTTATTAAATATTTATTTATATTTTTTTTTATATTTCTCAATTATTTAATTAATTTTTTAATATGATTATTTAAATTTTTTAAATTTATTAGTTAATATGTATAATTTAAACATTATTTTATTATTATTGATTTTTATTTCATAATATTTATTATTATTTATTTTTATTTCATATTTTATTTATTATTATTATTTCTTTTTTTTATTAATTATTTAGTTCCTATTTATTATTCGTTATTATAAATTTTATTTTTAAATTATTAATTATTTTTATATTTATTATTATTGATTTTTATTTCATAATATTTATTATTATTTATTTTTATTTCATATTTTATTTATTGTTGTTATTTATCTTTTTTTTTATTAATTATTTAGTTCTTATTTATTATTCGTTATTATAAATTTTATTTTCAAATTATTAATTATTTTTAAATTTATTATTATTGATTTTCTTTCATAATATTTATAATTACTTATTTTTATTTCATAAAATTTTTTTTATTTATTATTAAGTTATTTATTATTCTTTATCATTATTCTTTATTATTTATTTTTATATTTATTATTATTGATTTTTATTTCATAATATTTATTATTATATATATTTTTTTATTTTTATTTATTCTTATTTATTTTTATATCTTTTTATTTATTATTTTGTATTGAAATTTTTATTATTTATTAGTATAATATTATTTATTATTCATATATAATTATTTATTTGCATTAATATTTATTATGTATTATTATTTATTATTATTTTTATTTATTATTATTTATTATTATTTATATTTAATAATCAATTTTTATTATTGATTATTGTTTTTAGCCTTTTATTATTTATAAATTATTAAATAATATTTAATTGCACCTTAAATGTGTTAACACAAATCACAACATAAATTTTAACATTTCCCTCAGGCTGCAGAGGAACCTTTCAACGTATAAATTATGAGTTAAATAATAACTATA
>JBAMBS010000983.1:42500-92500 GCA_037044455.1 Zygothrica quintamaculata | reverse complement strand
GCTATTGTTGCGCCTTAGGGCGATTCAAGCAACAAGTTGACAGACACACACACACACACACTCACACACAATCTCACACATGCAGAGAAAATACACGCCCAAATCAACAAATTATCACACACTACCACAAACATCTCCATGCATGTCTTCATCTACATTTTCATTTCCCCCTTCCTTCGTTGCTTCTCCAACTCCAACTCCATCTCTATTTCTATCTCTTTATCTTCATTCATATTACCATTTTCACTCCCATTTTACGCCTACTCATATGGGTTTATATTGCCAGCTATATCCCACTCCCACTCCCACTCCCTCTCTTTCTCTCTCTCTCTATCTGTTGTCTGTCTTTCTATCTACTCCTTCTCCGTCTCTCTTGTGCCTAACTTACTCTGTCCTTTGCTTTTATTTGTGCGTATGTTTAGTGCTAGTTGAGTTCGATAATATGGAAATTTTTTTATGATTTTCTACCCCGAAAATGGCAGACATTCCATATGTGCTAGTGCTCATGTTTGTCTCTGAGTGTGTGTGTGTGTGTGTGCCAATAAGGAAAATCCTTATAGCCATTGTTGACAAGCAGAAAACAAAACGACAAACAGAAACAGCAAATCAGGGAAAATGTAAGTGAAAATAAATGGAAAAGCTGCCCGTTACAGTTTCACCTCTGACCCCCGACAACAACAACAATAACAACGACCCAGACCACGACCTCTACTCCACCCTTAATTTTAACACAAATTCAAGCTTATACTCGTATCCGGAAACGGATCCAGTCCCATACCAGAACTCGGACCTGGACCTGCACTCACTCGCATATCATTGTGCGTGCTTGTGTATGAGTGTGTGTGTAAGTGTGAGTGTAAGCTTTACCACACACACATCACACCCTTGACCCTTGCCTTGGCATAAAGAGGGCATAGGCAGACACACAGAGACAGACACCGAGACGGACAGCACATACGAGAGGGAGAGAAAGAGAGAGACAGAGACACAGAGACACAGAGAGTGACAGGCAGAGCAGGGAGTGTAAAGGCGTTTATACCCCAACTACTAAGTTAACCCTCCCCCCTGTCCACTAGCAACCATCCCATTGCTAACCAACAATTCAAGTTGAGTAAAACTCATGAGCGCTATCACTTACTTATGTCATGTCAGACAGGTTTGGGACAGTATAAGGGTTAAGGGGATTGTCGGGGGTTTCTTGTTGTTTCTTTTTTTGGGTTGTTCGAATAGCCGGATTGGCGGGTTGACGGGTTGTTGTTGTTGTTGTTGGTTGGTCGGTCGGTCGGTGCTGTATGTCCGCGTCTGGGCCGTGTCTCGTTAAGTGTTTTGGCAAAGATTTGCCACATGAGATTTTGGGGGTTTAGGTTTAGAGGGTTAGACAGATCTATGCGAACGGGTTAAGGGTAAAGGTTGAAGCTTTAATGTAGAAAGGTTGAAAGGTTGAAGGGTGAAGAGTGTAGTATGTAGCATATAGGATATATAGGTTGAAGGGTTATGTGTTATGTGTTAAGGTTATTTACACGCTCGAGCAGCCAACCAGCCAAACAGCCAGTTGGTCGATTGGTTCATTTGCATTTGTCAGCAATGGGACATGTTTTAATCGACGCACAACCACACACACACACACATATGAATAAAGGGCGGTTGCAATATGCCACCCCACACTAGATATATATATATATATGTTTTGATATCATTTGTTGCTATTGTTGCCATAGATAATGCCATATAAATTGCCGCCTATTTTGTCGCATTTGAGGCGATCGCTTTTGGGACAAAAAAACCCGCTCAAAAATACAACAAAAATAACAAGCGTATATAAGAGGCAGGGGGTAAACGGGTAAGGGACACTCTAAATGGGACGTTGACAGTATATATGGAAAGGTGGTAAACGTTTGAGGAGGAGGTGAAAATTCTTTTTTTGAGGTCGAGGTCGAGGTCGTAGTTTGAGGTCAAGGGGTTTCACTAAGTGAATCTTTGAGTATGTGTTTTGATTTTTGGTCTGTGGTAAAAAAAAGGGGTTTCAACGACTACCCCCTACCTCACTCTAAAGGGTTTGTTTTTGGGTGTTATTTTAAAGCAAAGCAAGCAGTCACATGACGTATTTGTATATTAGATAAAGGTAATGCCTAATAACAGCTTTCTTTAGGGTTGAGCTGTAGTAAGGCTAAAGAGTTAATTAATTGCTTGTTGAACTTTTAACCCGGCTGGACATGAGCACTCAACGGTTGGTGATTAATAGAAGTGGACAGTGTCAGGATGTGTGATGTAAGGCAAACCAATAAATACAGAGTGTAGGGAGAAAATATAAGAAATGGAACGATATAGAAGCAAACTAAGATTGATTGAGAGGAAGAGAGCATGAAGTCAGGGGAGTTAGAGGCTGTAGGAAAACTGTAAGAAATGAGTTGAACAGCATCTTAATATGCTTCAACTGTTTATGTTAATTAGCAGCGCCTTTCATTGAAATATATTTTTAAGCATACTTCAACGAATGCAATTAGGGTTTGGGGGGTGGTAGGCACTAGGGGGTTGGGGGGAGGGGGGTTAATGGGGGAAAGCTACTTCGGCGCTCAATTTAAAAGAAAAAGTTTTAAATTAATTATTAGAAAAAGCATCAGCTGCGGTGTAGAGCCGCAAGAAAGGGGTAAACTCCCCGAGGTTTTTAAGCCACACACACACACATACATACATATATATGTATAACACATCATGTGTATAAATTGTGTCTGTGTGTGTGTGTGTGTGTGTGTGTGTGTGTGTGTGTGTCACCTCCCTAGGCAATTTCCGTTGCCAAATTGAAAAATTACGCTCGCGTAAAGTTTCGTTGCCTTGATTTGGGCCTCGACTTTACCCATACCCATACCCATACTTATACCCATACTCACACCCCTACACACATATATATATATATATATATATTCTTCTATATACATATGGCATATATATATATATATATATAAGGAGTGAGCACTACTTAAGCATTTTTACATTTCATACGCTTATTACATCATTTTAGTAGAAAACCCAAAAAAGTAAGAAGAAAGCAGGAAAAGAGTGGCAGGAGAAGAAAGGCAAGAGAAAGAGTAAAAGTAAGAGTAGGAGTAGAAGTAGTATGTAGAGAATGTGTACAACTCGAACTCAAACTAAACTTGCAACTTGAATCCTTCGAAACCTTCGGATTCTGTTACTGTTTCGGTTTCATATATATTTTTTTTTCTTCCTTCCTTTCCTCGAAAAGCAGAAATGAGTAGAGATATGTGTATGTGTGTGTGTTGGTACGCATTTTTTGGTACATGCTTAATGTAAGTGTATGTGCGTGTACTTTCTTCTTTGTACACACACACACACACACTCACACACTCGCACATACACACACACACGCAGTGTAAGAGAAGGAAACAAATAAAAAAAAGAAAGCAACGAGTAAAACGCTAATGAAAATTAAAATGAAAAATTGCAAACGACGTGTGGTAGACTCATGGGCGTGGGTGTGTGTGTGTGTGTGTGTGTGTGTAGGAGTTAGGGTGAAGGGGAAAGCTGTGTGGCATAGTAGAAGAGTAGAAGGAGAGCTGGAAAGAACTTTTTTGCTGTATTTTGGTAAAGAGCAAGTACAGCAGCAGGCAAGGAGCAAGAGGTGTAAAGGGGGCAAAGGGAAAGCTGAGGTATAGTAAAAAAAGGAGCTGCCACACACACACACACACACACACACGCATACATTAGATAATGTCTCGAGTGCGTATGTGTGTGTGTTTGTTGCTGTTGTTCTTGGTATGCGTGTGGCAGTACCCCCTTTGCTTTCTTACCACCACCCCCCCCCCCCCACAACCATCCAACCCCTCACGCATGTCTTTCACTGACAGCGCAACAAACAAAAAGCAAAATAAAAAAAAGAAAAACGAAAATTTTCCATTTTTACTCTGCGCTTTGGGGCTGACACAGTTGCTGGGGCAGAATTTGGAGCTGATATTGGGGGCTAGGGTGCGTATGTAGCAGTAACTTTAGAGTAGAAAATTGTATGGCAATAAGGTGTATATACATATATATATATATATTTGTATATATCATATAGTGAGAGTTGTGGTGTATCTGTATGTGTGTATGTGTGTGTGTGTAACGTCAAAGCCAATGCCAAGCGCGCGTCTGCCATTAGCATACACTACTCACATTTTATAATGCGTTTTTCTGTGCGGGTTTGTACCCATCTCTTTCTCTCTTATTGCTGCTTGCTCCCACATATATGCTATATCTCTTTTTTTACTTCTTTTTTATTCTTTCTTTATTTATATATATTATAAGTGTGTATGTTTGTGTGTGTGTGGGTGTGTGTGTGTGTTTGCGTGTGTTCATTTCATTACAACAAAAGCGTTGGGTACTTGTAATTTATATACATATAGGTATGTCTGTGTTTGTGCCTGTATGTGTGTGTGTGTGTGTGTGTGTGTGTGTGTGTGTGTGTGACAAGGCTAAACTACCCTTTTGCCTAATTTTTAATCTCAAAACGTTGCCAGGCAGCATCTAAAGCATCTACAGCGACGCAACGCAACGCATCTGCGTCGACAGCTCTGCCAAAGTCTATGCCCATTTAATGGTTAGAAACGTTAAGTCACTGCAGACAGAGGTAAGGGTTGCCAGCAGCTGTCGGGGGGCTGATATGGTTGCCTCAAGCATACTGTGCATTAGTATAAAGCTGCATAGATTTAGTCTATGACCAAAGGACATCGCCGACTCTCCTGCCACACGCCCAAAAACAACCAAAAAAAAAAAAAAAAAAAAAGCAAAAAAGGCGGCGACATTTTTGTCTCTAAAACTTTTATTTCTCTTTCTTTTCCTCGTTTTTCTTTTTGTTTTATTTCTCTTATATATATATATATATCAAAACATAAAAAATGTTTTCTCTTTATTTCCTTTCCTCCTTTTTTTTCCTTTTTGTATTCAACACATACAATTAAAAATGTAAATCAGTCGCCATCCTTGCGTTGTCCTTGCGCCCCTTTTTTTTATGTACTTTTTGGTTGTTTCTAGTGGGTGTTGGCGTTTGACTAACGGTACTGCCGCAGCTATATAGACACAAGGCGCCTACAGGTCTGCCAATGTATGTGTGTACACACACACACACACACACCGACTACTTTTTTTTTCCTTTTCATTTTATGAGCAACAAAAGTAAATTTTAAAGGTCAAAACATTCATCATCTCTTTTAGCACACCTAACGCACACGTACACTCAAGCACACACACACACACACACATACACAATTATATATATAGGTATATATAGAAAAATTCAATTCATTTCAATTGATTACCCCTACAATAAAACACAGCAAATGAAACTTATCTAAAACGCTTCTCCTATCGAAAACTGTTGAATGCTGGCAACGAATTGATTGAAAAATACATTAACTGCAGTCAACTGTCACATCATCTATCGGGTATATAAGTCAGATATATATACTATATATACATAAAAGTTACCTATACATATACTATATGTATATGCCACACATAATATCCAAATAAATAAATAAATTGCTGTTTCTTTTCGACAGTTTTGTAAGCCAAAAGTTAAAATTCTTTATGGCAAAACTGTACTTCATATAAAAACTCAGGCAATTAATCATTAGTTCAAATTATCGATTTATCGATAACAGTTTTAGGCGATCTAGATAAATTCTGCCCATATATATATTTCGCCTAAAACTAAGAATTTATCAGTAAAAGGCTCTAAAAAGTGTTACAAACTATAAATTAGCAATTATCGATTTATCGATAACAGTTTTAAGCTTACATTAGAACATTTTTAACTATTTTTTTAAGATATCAGTCTTTAATTTTTATTAGTTCATATTTAAAAGTGTTATATGCTAGACAACGCAAATAATCGATTTATCGATAACAGTTTAAAGTCAGCTAAACAAACTTTTTATATAAAATTTATGTCAATCATATGAAATTACTTAATAAATGGTTTATTATAGTATTTTATATCATAAATATTAATTTATCGATTTATCGATAACATAATTAAACTAATAATATGCGTTTTTGACCATAGATTTCAATTTATATTTTTTCATAATGCTTTTGGAAAGTTTTATAAACTATTTGGACAACAGTAAGGTATCGATACTTAACGCTATCGATAAATATACGCTATATCTACATCAAAGTCATAATTATAGTGCATACAATATTATATTGTATGTAGTTTATACTTTGTTAATATAATCATAATAATAACACCAACTAATACATGGTTTATTTGACTCATAGCATGTTTTTTATCAGCTATCGATAACTTACTGAAACATTATTATATATGACAGCAAATTGTATGCAAAATTTCACTACATAAATATTCTCAATAAAAAGTCTACAACAATATATCGATATATATATATATATATATGTTTATAGTTATTAATTAACAAGTAATCTTGATAACTATATATACATGTATCTATATGCTAGTGTATGTGTATGTGTGTGTGTGTGTATGCATATTTTCATAAGGATATTTTATTCTATTGTTGGCGTGTGCTGATCCCCGCCAGGGCTGGCAGCTGTGAGCTGTCTGTGTAGGCACTTAAACACAGTTTCAAACACAACCTAACAGAAATATATATAAATATAAATATATATAGCATACAACGGGGATAGAGCCATGACTAATACACACACACACACACACACACACACACTCATACACACAGAGAGATAGAAGACGAGGGCCAACATAAATACATATTTATTGTTGGTACAAGCAATTTAGCGAAAAGAAATCCAAATTATATCATAACTTTGTGTAGTGCGCCATCTGGGGTTTAGTTGGCTGTTACACCGCGCGCCCCCCCCCCCCACCCATCCCCTCTAACTCTCGAAATCCCCTTACACTCAGGCTCATACTGCTTCTTACAGCCCACTAACCCGCATCTTCTGTAACGCAACGTTGCCTACGCCTACAACAATGGTAGCCCATTGGCTCAGTCAGCAGGCAGCAGGCAGCAGCACATCCAACAGACACCGGGAGGCGGCATACAGCACACAGTGGCACATAGACATCAAGCAAAGGTTGTTAGTTGCCGCTTTTGTTGTAAAAGAGGAAGAAGAAGAAGAAGAAGAGGGGGTTAGACGACGCGACGAGGCGCGTTGGCAATAATTCTATGTTGCCACCGAACATAGCCACGTTAAAGATGTTGCCACACATATTTTTATGCCGTTTTCAGTTCAGTTTTATTTTATTTTATTTTGTTTTATTTTGTTTTGTTTTGTGTTTTGGTTTGCTTTGCTTTGCGCTTTCTTTGCTTTGTTTTGTTTTGTTTTGTTTTGTTTTGTTTCATTTTCGTTTCGTTTTGTTTCGCTTTTGTTTTGTTTTTGGTGTTTTTATTTTCCCATGTTCCTGTTTTGGCGTTGAACATTTTTTATTTTATTTTATTTTTATACATATTTAGCTGTCTGCCAGCCCCATATCGCCCTTCCCCCCCCCCCCCACCAATTACACCATCCAATTCCTTTCGCTCTTCACTTAGCCTCCTTCAGGCGCTGCGCGCGTAACAATGAAAACAATTACAACAACAATTGCGAATAAGCATGCAAAACGCAAAGTAGAAGATAAAGTAGCCGACAGAGCGAAATAGCAAGCAAACATCTAAGTGCATGGGACAGAGCGAGAGAGCGTGCTAGAATATTAGAGTGAAAGTGAGATAGATACAAAGATATTGGGTTCAAGTGTAAGAGAGATAGCTGCAAATAAGAGAAAAGCTCCCGAGCCAGAAGCCAGGAGCCAGGAGCCAGGAGCAAGGAGAAAGGAGCAAGGAGCCAGCCGCCAGCAGCTTGAGTCGGTGTAACAGTCAAAACCAGCTGCGGCGGCAAGCGGCAGCGTTGTGAAGGAGGGAAAGAGGGGAGCATGCGGGACTGGCGGATGGAAAATTGAGAATAGGTATGAGAGAATGAGAATGAGAATGAAATGTTTTCTAATAAATTTTGCTTTATGTGCGCGGTGCGGTGCGGTGCGGTGCGGTGCGGTGCGGTGCGGTGCGGTGTGGCCCGACGCGCCACTGAAACCAAAGGCAGAGGGCGGCACAGAGCGGTTGGCGGATAGCGGGGGAATACAGTTTTGTAGGTAGGCGGCAAATGGGCTTTTGGGCGGTGTGCGGATGTGCGGATGTGCGGATGTGCGGATGTGGGTGCGGCATAACGGCCGGGAGTAGAAAAAGGGAATAAATAAAAATAAAGTTTTATATTCATGTACCGCACACACACACACACACACACACACACACACATGCCGCAAGGGCCGCAACACTTGCCACCCAATTGCCATTAATATGGCGGCTGACTAACATTCTGTATGTGTGTGTGTGTGTGTGTGTGTGTGAGTGTGTATGTGCGTCTCTAATGCCAACTTGCAATTTATTTTAACTTTGCCGCGAACTTTAGAGGCAAAAACCTCGCCCCCCCACCTATTCTCCTTGGGCTACCCCCTGACGCTCTGCATCCTAGTCACAAAATAAAATAAAAAATAATATATAACAAAGAAGAAGAAAGAAGAAAAAAAAAAAACTTTTTCGCCATTTTGTTTCATTTCTTTACTATTTCAGCTACAAATTTTTTTCATCTTTTTATTTCAAATTTTTCTTTTATTTTTATTTTAATTTTTCCTCTTTATTTTTATTTTTTTATTTATTTATTTTCTGTTATTTGTTTACCGTATTCTTAGTCTACCCCTTTCCTTTGCCATGTCCCACTTTTAGTTCCCTTTGTTCAACTTTTCTTTTTGTTTCCTTATAATTTTGTTAATTCTTAAATACAGTTTATAAAATATAATATATAATCTTAATCCGCATCTAAATCATTTTATTATTAAGTCAATTAAATTAAAAGTAGAAAAAACCCAAACAATAAAATCTAAAACAAAATCTAACAACAGTAATATAATTTAAATTAATCAAAAATAATATATTAATAAAATTATAATAATAAAATTTGGGAAAAAAAAAAAAAAAAAATTTAAATTTGTTTTTTTTTAATAATTTCATTTGACATACAATAAAAAAAAAATTATATGAAAAATGAAAAAATTAAATTAACACATTAAATAATAATTTAAGAATTGAGAAAATATTTTTTAAAATAATATTTTTATGTGTAAAGAAAAAAAAATAAAAAAATAAATACAGAAAAATTAAAAATTATAATAACATATAAATTAGTAATAAATACTATAAATAAAATTTTAAAAATAAAATTTGAATATAAAATATATCAAATTTTAAAAATACAATTAAATATATAAACATAATTATTATTATTTAAATACGGAAAAAGAAATTTAAAAATGAAATTAAAACGTATAAAATTATTAAAAAAAAAAACATTTAAAAATAATATTTATATATGAATAAAAAAAAAAATAAATTAAACACAATAATTAAAAATATAATAATAGTAATAATAATATAATATAATATATAATATTTAATATAATATAAATATAATAATTTATATATTAAAATATAATAAAATAAAATATATAAAAATTTTAAAAATTCCAATTCGAATTTTAAACAATTTCTTTATATTTATTTAAATTTATAAGGGTTTAACCTTTAGTTGTAAGCATGCTAAGAAATCTCAACGTCTTGACACTTGATAAATGATGAATGATGAATGATGATTGATGAATAAGTGATGAAACTAGTATATACATCAAGGCCTTAGAAGATGCAGTTGATTAGAGGAAACTAAATACAAAAACTAAATTGATTTCTTACTGTCTTGGGGGGGTACAGCATATACAGTTGCTTCAACTGTATGCCATTTGTATGCACACAGGCACACATAAACTCACACACACACACACACACCCACCCACACACACATAACATATGCATGTTAAATGTGTGTGTACAAAACATTTTATAGCGCTACTTGGAACTGAATTTGATTATGATATTATTATTATGATCCAAATGACCAGAGAGAGAGTCCTATATAATCCGTGGCTATTCTCATGATTTCTTAAGTAGTTATGCCTCTATATGCCTATACATATTATATATATATGTATATGTATATGTATATTTACTATGTTATCCTGAATCCTGCGAATCACCGTTATGTGCAACGACATTAAACTGAAGCTCATATTTGTTATTATTGCAACGAATGATCCATATATAAAGATAGTAGTAGTAGTAGTGGTAGTAGTGGTAGGGACAAGGGAGAGTGTGGTGGGAGGAGGCAGTACATAAAGAATATGTAATAAATATGGCATCGTAAAGAAAATAGAATTGCGTACATTTTATGTCGAGTAGAGGAGGAAGCGCTTTTCATAATTTTCATATTAGACCGTCGTAAAAAAAGAATGTAAAGAGTTCAACCAAAAACTAGTTTGGGGCCAAAAGGGGGGTTTTGGGGGATAAGAGGCGTAACGGGTATTCTATTTTAAGCGGGTGAGGGGCTGCCGTAGGGGGGGATTTGGTTTATATTACGCGGGAGGCGAGCAACAAAGTAAAATAACAAAAATCGAAGCGTGCACAGGTCATTAAAAGGATAGTGGAGAGAAAATGGAGGGAGGGAGGGAACTGGGGGGAAGGTTAAAGGGTAGCGGTGAATTGCTTTGTTCAGCACTAACACAATTGTAATTGTTAGTCTCTCTCGCACACACACACACACACACACACATATATATATAAATATCTATACGTATGTGTGTGTGTGTGTGTGCGGATGGTTGTGCATCTTCCTAATCAACCCTTTTACGAACCCTAAAAACGAAGAAAAATTGTAAAGCAACAACAACTATTGAAGAGAGTAAAACAACAATAAAATGTAAAATTAGAAACTGCGGCAGCAACAGCGCTGCCAGCAGCATAAGAGGGGCAGTTTTTGGTTGCTGCCACGTAGCGCCGCACCGCGACCGACTTCAATTACAACAACTACATATATATGGAAAGAGAGGGGGGCCAGAGAGAAAAAAAAATGGGAAAAAGTATAAAAAATTAAAAGAAAATCAGTAAAAATATATATATATATATATATATATAAAAAGAAAATCTGTATAGCCTAAAGTCGAATTTTATATACACTATATAAAAAATATAAGCTCAAAGGCAAACAGCAAAAGAGAAGAAAATTTTGGCAATAGAAAACTAAATTAAATATAAATAATTAATATAGAAATATTGTTGGAAATTTTTGGAGCCCGTTAAAGAAAGTATTTTCTATATATAAAAAATATAAATATATATATTCCTGTACAATCTATATATATATATATATATTTATATAGAAAAGCTCAACCTATGTTGCCTTTGAATAAAATTGAAAATATATATATATATATATATATATATATAAATATCACATAAACTGCTCACAATGTACACGTATATATATGTATGTGTATATATATAATTATATATAGTTCTGGCTGAACTTTCGCTGTGTTACATAATTGGTAGGAAATTTATTATGGCCATTTGCAAAGGCATTAAAAATAACCTAAACAGCATCAATGAGGCGGAATCAGGCTAAGAACAAGAAGCGTAGCACAGCATTAGGAGACGTGCTGTATAAATATATATATATATATACATTAGTATATGTGTGTGTGTGTGTGTGTGTGTGTGTGTGTGTGTATGGCAACGAGCAAAGAACTTAAAAAACTACTTTAAGCGCATGATCAGCGGTATTTTTGGGTTTGCCACCAGCCACCAACTTGCAGCATTGCCAGACACACGCACTAATACAAGCGTGTATACACACACACACACACACACACACACATAGAGAGACTAGCACACACAGAGTAAGGTACACACACACACACACACATACATATATACACTAATACAACAAAGCAAAGGCAACAGCAGCTTCCGCGGCATCATTAAGGGTAGTTTCCAGCATCGTAAAAATATAGAGAAATAAAATTGAAAAAAATAAAAAATAAAAAAAATAAATAAAAAAAAAATAAACCAACAAGAAAAGGCACAACAACAACAACAACAGTAGCAGCAGCAGCAACAAAGAAAAAGTCTAAGAAGCAGCAGAAAATAAGTAGCAAAAGAAAGAAGACGAAAAAAAAAAAAGCAAAGTGAAAACAAAAAAGTAAAATAAATAAATTGTATCAATAAAGAAAATTTGAAAGAATATTTTGAAAGGAAGAAAACAGCAAAAAAAAAAAGAAAAATTGGCAGGAAAAGCAAAAGCAGCGGAATGAATCAAACTCGAAAGGGAATCGAATTGAAACGCAACTCATAAAATGAGAAAATGAATCGATTCAAACTAACTTCGCGCATTAACGAACTATGTACAAAATTTTTGGGAACAGCCTGCTCAGTTGACCCTTTTAACCCCAAGATAACCCCACCACCCCCCCCACCCCCACCCCTCTCACTCTTGCGCAACAAAAACCAATCCAGCAGTCCAGGCAGTTGCTACCCCCTACCTTCAATCCCTTACCTCCCCCCCCGCCCCCAATTTATACTTTGACTAGACTTTATCAAAATCAATGTACATTTATGGCGTTTATGCGTTGCTCATTACGCGAATATCCTTGAACTTTCCCCCCCCCCCTTGCCTTGCCAGCTTCCGCTAGCTGAATAAAAAAAAAAAAAAACACTAAACAAAACTAATTTATAGTTTTTATAGCATATTTGTATACTTTTTGTATCGATAACTTTATATCGATACTTTGTATGTTTGTTGCTAGAAAATTTGGCTTATAGTTTTTTGGCCTCATATTTTGATTAAAACAATCTTATTGCCACAGCCCAAAATCAAAGGCAAACCAACTACCACATAACCCCCCCCCCCACCACAGTTTTTGGCACATCGTCTTCGCCTTTATGCCTTATGCCTAGAGTCCTTGTACCTTGCCTTACAGCTTCCTCTCTCTCTCTTGTCCTATAGTCGGTTCAGTCGTTCTAGTCGTCGACATCGACTTTGACGTCGGCTTTCGCTTTGGCTTTGGCTTTGGCTGTTAAGCAACTTCAACTTTCATACCCAATGCCTTTCCCTTTCCCTATTGGCATGCCCTTGCCTACCTAACCCCTCTCCCCCCACACACACACCCCCCCCCCCCCTTACCAATCCACCCACAATCTACACCAGCAGCTATGCCATTCCTCCAGAAGCCATTAAGTTTTCTCGCTGTAATAAAAAATTTTCCTTTTTTGCCGCGCATCACACGGCCTTTGTATGTGTGTGTGTGTGTGTGTGTGTGTGTGTATACCTTTGTGTATGTGTAGATACTAAATTTTCTAGTTTTTTCTTTTTTTTCTACTTTCTGCTGCTGCTGCTGCTGCTGCTGCTGCTACTGCTACTGCTTCTGCTTCTTTAGCTTCCCTTTTTACTCTATGGCTCAGTTCTTGCTTCGCCTTGGCATTAGTGTTTATTTTTTTGAAAAGAAGATTTATGTAAAACGCTCAGGGAGGTGGAAGGTGGAAGGTGGGTGTTGGGTGTTACTTGGTGGTAGTTGGTAGGTGGTAGCTAAAAAGTGGGTTGACTGAGCTGCCAAACACAGCTTGGAGGATAGAGAAGGAGAGAAAGAGTGACTGAGTAAGAGCATAAGAGAAAGTTGGGCAAAAATAGTCGCAGATGCTGTTGCTGTAAGTTTTTACAAAGTCAAAAAACAACAACAACAACCAAAAACCCAACAAACGCCAACTGGTAGGGGTTGCCATACTATACATATATATATATATATAATAGCCTATTGCCTATTGCCTACCTCAACTGTGCAGCCCCACTCCCCCCCACCCACCCACAAGTCGCTACCTACAAAGTCAACGCGTTTCACTTCAACCAACAACTGGCAAACTGTCGACTGGCTACTGGCAATGGCCACCCATAGTCTTCTGTTGTTGGTCTACGGTTTTGCCTGGGGTTGCTATACCAGCTACTGTGCCCATCTACTAACCTGACACCCTCCTATCCACCTAGCCCCCCCGCCTAAAGCAACCATCCACATTATTGCCTCTAGTTTCAAGAACGGCCAAGTTTTTGGCAAGTTTCATGTTTAGATTTCTAAGTCGTTTGCCGGCAACGGATTTTCAACTATAAAATATTTGCTGCTTCTCCTCCCCCCTCTCTGCTGCTTCTGTTTCTTCTTCTACATTTGATACATTTTACTTTACTTTATTTCTTCTTCTTGTACTTCTACTTTTACATCTCCTTCTTCATCTTTTACACTCAACCACCACCCAATCAGCCAGCCTCATTCAGTTAGAAATAAATGCAAAAGGCATTGAATATTATCCGTTAATGTTTTGTATAACTGTTTCTTGGCAGCGATTCATATTCTGAACTAGTTCATAGTACATTTAAAATCATTTTTCAGCTAGTTATAATTAATGAATATATATATAAACATATGACTAATATGGTTCAATATTTTCTTTATATTTTTAGCTTGCAACATTTTGTGTAATAATTATTCAATGGCACTTGAAGCAGCTCTAATTCCATTTTGAACTAGTTCCCAGGTGTTACATGCTAGATTCAATTATCATCACAACTAAAGGTATGTTAATTAAACTATAATATGATACTAATTTTAAACATAAATCAGTTTATTTGTGAGTTAATGGCATAAATTGGAATCATTTAACAAATTAGTTCACAACTAGTTCAAAATTGTTGTTGCTACTTAATTTTGTGTTTGATAAAAATTGAGATTTACCTATATATAAAAATAAAAATAATATAATATAAATATATATGAAAGGCACTTGAACTGGTTCACATATGAATAAAATTTGGAACTAGTTCACTTATAAATACAATTATTTTATTCGTGCCTTCAGCAAATTATTTACTAAATTAAAGTTGTAGGAATATATAGTTCAAGTGAACTAGTTCATATGAACTGGAACTTGTACAAATGAAATTCAGCTAAATCATTAACTACAATATACTATGCTTAAATATAGTATTTTCTAATAGTACAAGCAAAAGTTTAAAAGAACTAGTTCATATAAAAAGATTGACGTTTGTTTAAAGAAAATTAAATGGCTTAAACTAGTTCATGGAGTGCACATAAAAGTAAAGATATACCTGATGCAAATAAAAGTCACAAAATTTGATATATATATAATATGAACTAGTTCAAAAGTAACTTTGATTCAATGATTTAGTAATCGAATGATTGAAACTATTCAATGAAATTAATCAAATTAGAAAAATTTGCCATTTGTTCAAGAAATTTTAAGAATTTTCATTGCAACCTTTTGTTTTCTGTAAAGGCTGTTTTGTTGTTTGTATGTATGTTTGTGTGTGTGTGTGTGTGTTTGTGTGCTGACCTTGACTTGAAGGTTCATTTCATACACATGTATATATATATATGTATATTGCATTAAGTGCAGTTATTGACCAAGTGTCAACAGGCCCAAAGCAAAGGCTATTGAAAGAAAAAAAAAGCCTGTGCAAAGTTGGAAATGCCACAAAAACAAAGCAAAGAAAACAAATTAAATAAATAGAAGAAAGACACAAAAGAGAAGAGAAAAAAAATAAATAATTTTTAAAGAAATTCACAGCACACATTAAATATTTGTTAAAGCACACAAAATATGGCTTTTAGGCTTTTGTTTTTAACCATCTTTTAGTTTGAGCCACAGAAAACAGAATTGCTTATGGTTATTAACACAGCTGTGTATTGTTCGCAATCAGCCAACAAGATCCATGGCAGAGATCACTGACACTTTCCATAGATAAAGAAATGCAATATAGAAAATAGTAGAAACAATTGAGGTTAAAGCACTTTGCAGCAGCAGCAGCAGCAGCAGCAGCTGATGCCATTTGCCAGAGGCACGTGCCATACGCCTAATAAATAAACAAATAAATAAACATTAACACCCACACACACACACACACACACACACATATTAACAAACACATACATGCACAGCATAGTTGTACGTCTAGCGTAGCGTTGCCAGATATTTAATAATTAAAAGTTTTATTATTAAAATTTGGCAATGTAAGAACTAATGTTTAGTTTCCGTTGATAACTTTCAATTTTCATAGTGTTTCCTTGAGTTTTGTTTGTATGCTGTAAGCAGCAGTCAGTCTTTTATATTGTGTCTGAACTATGTCCAACAACAATAGAAACAAAAAATAGTAGCAAAAAAAAAAAAATAAAATAAAATGCCACAAAACGTGCTTCTAAGTTATTTTTCATTTGCCCCTGCTGAGACGACAACAGTCTGACAGGGGCGCAGATTGGGCTAGTGTATAGAAATGGGCAAGCTGTTGTGGTATGTGTGTGGTATATATATATATATATATATATATATGTGTGTGTGTGTGTGTGTGTTTGTGTTAGATGGGAGAGTGTGAGCATGGTTGGACAACAGTCCAAAGTTTCTATTGTGGCAGCAGCAACAGTACAGACTACCTTGACATTGGCACACCAAGAGCGCCACACACATACCAGCAGACAAATACAACAAAAGCAAAAAAAAAAAAAATAAGAGGAAGAAGTTGAATAAGAAAAAGAAGCAGCAGCAGCAACAGCAAGTAGTTGGGCTTTGACTAAGGCAAAAGCAAAGGCAAAGGCAAAGGCATTTTAAGATTTATGTCGGTGATTATTTCTAAGTTTTTGTGCAAAGCAGAATGAAAGATAGGGACACTAAAAGAGGGAGAAACAGAGAATGAAAAAGTTAGGGAGAGGGATAACAGAACTAGGGAAAGAGGCATAAGTATAATACCATTATATTATATATATATATATATATATATATATGTAGTATATATTATATATATATATCTATCTATTTATATGGCACATGCCAGAGAAAGTACCAAAAAAAAAAATAAAAAATAATAATAGTGAGCCTTAAATAACTAGTATCTAAAAAAAACAAGTCGATATAAATAACAAATAACAACACATATACATATATAGATATATTTATCTATATGTATCTGTGTGTGTTGCCAATTTGCCAGCTTAATCCGCTTACACTGTTTATAGACGCCAAATGCAAAGGAATTTCTAGTTGCAACAAAGACTGAAAGCTGCATCCGCTTATGTTGCTTAGTAATTGGCTAGTAAAAAGCCACAATCTAGCATATTTTCAAGTATATTTTCAAGTAAAAGGCAAACAAAGCAGAGAGTTACTATATAATTATAAATGTAATCAAATTATAACACTAATTATTTTACTTATAAAATACTTTTTCTCAAATCTTAATTTATAAAATTTATTCAATTTATATTATTTTCTATTTTAAATATATTTTATTTTATATATTTTTTATTTTTATTTTTATGCATTTTATATATATTTTTATATATTTTATATTTTTTTTTATATATATATTTTATATTTTTATTTTTATATATATTTTTACTTTTTTTAAATATATAATTTTATATTTATTTTTACTTTTTTTAATATTTATTTTTATTATTTTTTATTTTTCTTTATTATAATTATTTGAATTTTATTTTTAATTTATTTTACTTATTATTTCTTAAATATTTTTTATTTAATATATTGTTTTTAGATAAAGATTATTTTATTTTTATTATTTCATTTATATAATTATATAAATATTGTATATTATTTTAGATTTGGTTTTTATTTCTATATGTAATTTTTTTTTATATGTAGTTCTTAAAAATATTATTTTTATAAAAATATTTTTCGAAATATTTAATTCATTTATTTATTCGTTTTATTTAATTTGTTTCATTAATTTAATGTTATTTATTAAGTCCAATTTATTAAACTTTTTTTTATTTAATTGCTCTATTTTTTTTATTTTATTGAATAAAATTTGTTTTATTAATATTATTTTATTTATTTTACTTTATTTATTTAATGTTATTATTATTATTTTATTAAAATTATTCCATTTACTTTATATTATTTATAATTTTTTTTTTTAATTAATATTACTTTTATTATATATTTTATTTTTTATTTATAAATTTTTATATTTATTTTTCATAAATTATTTAATTTGTATTATATATTTTTTTAAATAACATATAAATGAAGTTTTATACACATTTTATTTTCTATAACATTTTTTTTATATTTTTATTTTTATTTTTAATATTTTTTTGCTATATATTTCTTTGTTTATTTTATTATATTTGCTATTTGATCTGTATTACTTAATATATATATTTTTTTTAATACATTTAATTTTTATTAAATTTTAAACATAACTTTGGTTGTATTTTAAGCAATTGTTGTGCATTAATTTTAAGCTGTTATACAAAGGTATTATATAAAAAAAAATATAAAATATACTATATATTTATATATGTATATAAAGCCTTGTATATACCCGACTAGCCATTGCTTTTTAGAGGGTATATAAAGACGTAAGTTGACTGAAGGAAAAATAATAAAAAAAAACATTTTTATAAAGAAATTAATATGATAAAAGAATTGTAAAAGGATCTGTTAATGGTACGAACAAAAAATGTAAAAAGAAACTCAAAAGCTTAGGGTCAATTATGCACATTAATGGCAGGATTTTTATATGCTGAAATGCCACTCATATTCTGACGCTGCCATTGTGTTATCCTTAAACTAGTTGAAGTTCTGCCATAGTGTTGCCCTATGGCAAAAAAATATTTGCTCATAATTTTTTACTATGCTGCTGACAGGTGAGCAGCAACAATAGTGTGCAGGGGGGAGGTGGGGGGTGGGGTGGTTGGTTATTGTGGGCAAATTATGTATAGGCTGCTTCGTCTCTCTCTCTCTCTCTCTCTCTCTTTCAGTTCTTTGCTCTATAATTCTATCTCTCTCTCTGTCTTTGGGGCAAGTGAAACGAGTCAGCATAAAAAATGTATCTAATGCTTTTCTTTATTTTTTTTTATTTTATTTTGTTGTTTCTTTATTTTTGGCATTGTTGTTGCCTCTTCTTATGATTTTATTCGTCGTTTCTTTGCTGTTGGTATTTTGTTTTTTTTTTTTTTCGTTTTCTTGCTTCTTCTAAGCACAATACTATTTTCTTATTTTCTTATTTTGTTGTTGTTGTTGTTGCTGTTGTTGTTGTTACATTTAAAATGTTTTATTTGGCCATTTGTATGTTTTATGGGACTCGTCGTTACCGTTACCGTTAGCGTTACTCTTACCGTTACCTTCTACAACGACCCATAGCTATGCCTAATGTTTTACCTACACACTTTCTATCATACCACCCCCCCCCCCCCCTTCTCACACTCTCTCTTCCATCCACACACTCTCTCCCTCTCGCTCTGTACACCTTTTGACCTACGTATATATATATGTGCCCTTGTATAGAGTTCAAGTATAATAACTATGAGCATGTAGTAGTATTCGTAGTAGTAGTAGTACTAGTAGTAGTCGAATGCTATTGCCAATTCCCTATACTGCAATGAAATAGAGTTGGCAATATACCGAATGTTCTATATATGGGTTATGGGGGTAACCATTATGGCTACAATTAAAACCGTTAGATATTGTATTTGGTAACTTCAATTTGGGTGGAAAATTGCATAGAACACCAAAAGGAAAAGTAAAAGCCAAACGTATAGCAACAATTTTAATCAATTTCAGTTCAGCCTTTGTTTTATATAGGTAGCTAGACTATTGTCATAGTGTGTACACATACAGTGGTGTCTGTTATTGGCAACAATTTGCCCGCATTTTCGCATATTTCATGCCACTGTTCAAAGGCAACTTTCGTTTTTTATGCTCAACTCAAGCAACAAAAACTAATCGCGATTACTGAAAGTAAAAAAAAAAAAAAAAAAAGCACATATATATAGAATACATAAAAAAAAAAGGCAAGCACACACATGTAACACACACACACACACACGCATACATATACATACAGAGAGACAGTACCGAAATTAAAAATAATAATAAGTATGTTATGTACGGGTTGTTTTGATAAGGAGCGGGGCGGGGAGTTGGCTTAGAAAGGAGCATGGTTTGGCGCATATATACAAACATATATATATTTATATACAACCTTCATATACTCCCCCCCCCGCACACACACACACCCCTACCACACTCTTCTCCTACTGTTTAGAAGCAACTCAGAACTCCCAAGCACAAATAGCACCTCCCCTCAGCTGCCCTGAACTTAGACATTGAAATGAGAATTTTTAAATATAAAAGGATGCCACACACCCGCACACACACACATATATATACATATGTATATTCTGCTGCCCCTTCTTCCCTCAACTGACATTCACTAACAACAATAACAACAACAACAATCCAAAGAACAACATCAACTAATACAAAAGCCTCTTGGTTGTTGGTGGTCGCGTGCGTCTACGTAAACAACAACAACAACAGCAGCAGCAGCAGCAGCAGCTACGCTGACGTTGATGCTAACGTTGACGCTGACGCTGAAGCTGCTGCTGCTGCTGCTGCCGCTGATGTTGGCATTGACGTAGTTGTTAATGTTAGCATCGGCGTCAGCATCGCACCAGCAACAGCAACAGCAGCCGAAAGCAATGCAAAAGAAATATTGCAACCCTCAACACAGGGTTGTGTGTGCTTTTTTTTTTTGATTTATATTTTTTATTTTCATTTTCTAAACTTACTGAAGTTGTCGTTATTGTTGTAGTTGTTACACTGCTGCTTATTCTTCTTTCACTTCTCTTTTTTTTGGCTTCTCTTACATTTTTTATATGTATTTAGTAGCCGTACTTAGTAGCCGGTATGAGTTTCTTCTACTTGTATTCAATTCACATAAAACATTCTGCATTACCCTTGGCATTACTCTTCACTCTTCATTCTTCACTTCTTCATTACACTTTACACTACATTTACACTATGCAACACAACACTTGACTATCCTACAGAACCCTATATGTGGCTACCCTATGAGCATGCCATACACTACGCTAACAATAAGAGTCTACCCTATATTAGCATGCCCTTAGGTACTCCCTACTTACCCTACCCTTCATTACCATTACCCTCCATTACGCTACCCTCTATTAACCTTTCCACCAGTTTGCTAACCCTTTATAATCCTCTATAACACTGGACTACCTCAATTGCGTGCATATGTTTTGTGCCGAAATGAAAGTGCAGCTCACTGCAGTAGAATACTCCACAAAATTCCTCCCTTCACTGGAATAGTTTGCATAACCTTGAAGTTCCTTTGACTACTCTGGATTATCCTGAAACTAAGCCGGAGTACTCCACTCAACACATGGACACTTCTAGTCAACCTTCGGCTAAACTCGAGTAAGCAGTTTTTATTTGAACTACCCTAGACCACCCTGGAGTACCCTTAACTATTTTGCACTACCCTCGACTAACCCGGACGTACCTAGACTAGCCTAGACTAATGTGTAGTAACTTGTATTGTACTGGTCTATCATAGACTAATCTTAGCTCTTGTAGACTAACACTGACCAACATAGAATAAATATGGCTAAACTGAAATAAAGTGGACTAAGCTGAACATTCCTCGATTAAAATGAACCTCCCTGGAACATTCTGTGCTATTTTGGACCACTATAGACAAGTCCTAACTAGCCTGTACTACTACTAGACTAACCTTGACTTAAACTACTCTGAATTAATCCTAACCACCCTGCACTATTTTAGTCTACTCTCGACTAGACTCGAATAGCATATTACTAGCTTAGGCTTACACTGTGCTTCTTTAGTGTATGTTTGTTAAAAAAAAATTTTTTTAATAAAAATTAAAAATATAAATACATTTAATATAAAAAAATTAATATTATATTAAGAATATTATATAATATAAAAAAATATAATATAAAATTAATAAATAAAATAAATTAAAATCTAATATAAATATCAATATAAATTAAATTTGAATATAATATACATTTTAAAATTATATAAAAAAACATAATATAAATTAAAATACAATATAAAAAAATATTATATAAATTTAAATATAATATAAATTAAAATATAATATATTTATATTTTAATATAAATTACATTTAAATATAATATACATTTAAAAATAATATAAAAAGACATAAGACAAATTAAAATATAATATAAAAAAAAAATACAAATAAAAATATAATATAAATGTAAATATAATATAAATTTAAATAATATAAATTTAAATATTATATAAATTTAAATAATATAAATTAAAATATTATATAAATTTAAATAAACTATAAAAAAAATACAATATAAATTCAAATATAATATAAAAAAATATAATATAATTTAAAATATAATTTATAAAATAATATACTACAAATAAAAATATAATATAAAATAAAATATAATATAAATTTAAATTTAATCTAATTATAATATAATTTAATATATAATATAAAATTAATTATAATATATAAAAAAAACTATTGAAAAAAGAACAAAAAAAAAGAGTTAATATGAAAATATAATATAAATAAAATATAATAAATTAAAAATTATAAAAAAAAACAAATTTCTTAACTAAATTAATTTATCGTTTATCGATAACAATTGTAGCAACTACTTAAAGTAAAAATTATTAATGTAAAAAATTCATAATAAATTTTAATAATAATTTTTAGTTTTATTTTAAAAGAAGTTCGTCAACAATATGAATTTTCTTACAGTGTACTAACAATGCTTCTATTTGCTGTTGCTTCTATCATTGTTGCTGCTGTTGTTGCTGCTGCTGTTGTTGCTGTTGTTGTTGTTGTTGTTGTTGTCATTGCGTCTAAAAATCACCTTTTTTCCACTACAATTCCGTTTATCCGCCAGCCTCTTCTTCAGCAACAACAGCAACAACAACATAGCAGCAGCAGCAGCAGCAGCAACAGCAATTGACAGTACACTTGCTCATACACACACACAGACACACACACACACACATTTTAAGTATATATGTACATATATATACATAAATAAGCAGCCAGCATAAAACATAATATGTATGAGATTTTTTTAACTACGAACACGTAGTTAAAAGTAAAAAGTAAAAAGTAAAAAGTAAAAAAAAAAACACGAAATACGAAAAATTGAGACCTGCAAACGAAGAAGCAGAAGATGATGCTGATGAAGAAGAAGAAGATGCTAAAAAGCGGTAGTTGGTTGTGCGGGTGTAACACAAAGGGGCAGCTTGTGCATAGGCAGAGGGGTTACCTAGATGAAACGCGACTGCGGCAGCAACGGCAACGGCAACGGCAGCAGCAACATTGACGCTGGCGTCAACGTCAGCAAAAATTGAAAAAAATTACAACTACAACGCACGATGTCTGCCTCAGCTGAGGCTTTTGCCACAGTCAAGTCGCAAGTACAAACACACACACACACACACATACATAGAGAGACACGCACTGTCGCACACACACACACACACACACACACACAGCCATACAGACATATAGCGGGATATAAACCACCCTTGAAAAAATTTCGCGTAGCAAAATCTAAAGCAAAAATTTTTGTACTGCCGCCAACAGAGGAAAGATGTGAAAAGTGAAAAAAAAAATATACACACACACACTCACATTCACACAAACAAACACACACACACACACACAAATATACATACATATACATATATATATATATATAAATATAAAGTAAAGTAAAGAAATTGTGAAATAAAAACCTTGTTTCCGCGCAAGTTACAACAGCAACCCGCTCCCCTACCCCTACCCCCTAACCATACCAACTCCAATCCCACACTCCCCCCCCCACGAACAGGCATACCCCTAAGCCAAAAAGGCTCAAACACTCTGCCCATCTTATGCTCTTTACAGCTGACTAAAAAGCTAAGCACACACATTGAAAAAAAAAAATTATATATATATATATATATATATATAAAAAAAAGAGTGTGACAGACAATGAAAGCCAGAGACAGCAATATATAGAAAGAGAAAGATAGAGAGTGTGTGTGTGTGTGTGTGTAAGAAGAATCAGAGAAAGAGAGAGAGAGAAGAAAAAGTAGAATAGGGTTTCCACCTTGCGGAGAAAGTACGATATTTGCTAGCAATAAAAGTAGTAATCAGTCGCGGTGCCTTAGAACGGGTACCAATGCTTAGAGCATAGCCAGACCCAAGACCACCCATACACACACACACACACACACATACGTATACACACAAAGCAAGTACATGCTCTAACCAATACACACACACACATATATACACAATAGCAACCGAATCGCCGAGCTTTTTCTGTCGACATTCGGCGAGTTAGAAAGAGATGAGCATTAGAAGCAGCAACAGCAACAGCATCAGCAGCAGCAACAACAGCAACAACAACAACAACAACATAGCTTAGGGAAGTTTAGCGCGTAGCGGAGCTAGGTGGATTTGTGGGTGGCTATGGCTTGGTTTAGTGGGTTGTTTTGGCTGGTATGAGGGAGGCGAGAAGGGAGGGGGGTAGAAGTGAGCTTGCTTGGTTTTGGTTGCTTGATTGGGTGGCAAAGGCATAGGGAGGTGGTGAGCTGTTGAGGTAAGAGTGGGTTGGGTGGGGGGGTGGGGAGGGAGGTAGACAGCGGCGTAACAACTGCGCCGCGTAACGAGAACTTTTCATTTTATGTAATTTCAGTACGTGTATTTCTTTCTTTCTTTTCCTTTTTTTGTTTTTCACTTTTTCCATTTTTTTTTTTTTTTTTTTTTTTTGTATTTTTGCCTCTCTTTTTGCTTCGCGTTTTTCTTCCTTTATTTTTTTTATTTTTTTTTTTTTTGGTGCTTTGCTCATTTTTCTATAACATTCGAATTTTTAAGTGAGTGTCGTCGTCGTCGCTGTCCTCGACGCTGCCATCGTTGACGTTAACGTTAACGTCGCTGTCGCCGTTGTTGCTGCTGTTGCTGTTGCTGTTGATGTTGATGTTGCTGCTTTACTTTTGCTTACCCCATTTACGCTTCTAGCGAGCTGCAATTTTTTTATTATTATTTTTTTTTTCTGTTTTTTTTGTTGTTGCTAACTAAGACATTCAGCCGCTTTGCACTGCGCGCACTGGCAGCGCTGCTAGCAGAGTTTGTTAGAGGCAGCGCCGCTGCTGCTTCATTTTTGTATTTCGTGGTGTGTGTGTGTATGTGTGTGTGTGTGTGTTAAAATTACGAAAGCGACATTAATTTTTTAGAATTGCGCGTATGCGTGGAAAAGCAGTTAGCCGGATTGTGGGCGGTGGGTGGTGATGGGCTGGGGGGGCTGGGACAGTGCTGCTTGTCAAACTTTCACTGCGGGCTGCCTCATGTTGTTGCTGTTGGTTTTTATTTTGTGTATGGCAATGGAGAACGCGGGAGCTGAGGAGATGGGAAGTTGGGGGTAGAAGTGTGCCAAGTCTGGTTGAGGGGTAGGGATTGGAGTTGAGTTTGCGGGGGGAGGGGGGAGGGTGATGATATGAAAGTTACTTGTGTGTTTGCCTGTTGGGCTTAAGGAGTGAGTGGAAGTAGAAGTAGAAGTAGGAGTGGTTAATGGGAGGGGAGGGAAGGGAGGGAGGGGGGAGAAAGGAGGCTTGTAATGGGTAGTAAACGCGCATGTATGTAGTTATATTATTTTTTACGAGCGCGATATGTTGTGTAAAATAGCATTTCTGCCGCAGCACATAACAGTTGTATAGCACACCTCACCGCCATCTATCCTCACTCCCGCTACTTCCCCGCGCCCCCCCCTACCCGCTACTTACCATCTAAGCCAACTCCAAATTTTCATCTCTAGCTTCAGTTTTTTCAAGCTTCAAGCTTCAAGTTTTCACTTTATGCCAAGGTGTGTGTGTGTATGTGTGTGTGTGTGTGAATATGTATGTGTGTGTATGTGTGTTAATGTGTATGCATGTGTGGTGGGAGGTGTGGAGTTTTCTCTTCCTCAAAGCAGCTGATGAACTCAACACAACGCACAACCGCTGTAAATACAATTTTTTTGGCTGCTGCTTCTTCTTCTGCTTCACCTGCCGCTTATTTGTTTACCCACTCCCCCATCCCCTGTACTCATAGCCTATCTACATAACCGTTAAAATATTATTATGTTCCGCCCTCATATGTGAAACACATAAAAAAATCTTCCTTTAGTTGCAACTAAATAATGTAAAAACCCAAAATAAATCAACTAAAACTAAAATATAAATAAATTAAAAATTTAAAAGTAAAATTAAACACAATATATAATTTAATAAAAAAATAAATAACAAATTTAGAAAATAAAAAAAATAAAATAATAAAATAAAATTAAAAGGAAAAAAAAAATAAAAATAAACAAAAGAAAACTGGAAAAACTTTAATAAAAAAATAAAATTAAAAAAAATCTAATGAGAAACCCACGAAACAAAAAAGAAAATATATTTAATAAATTTATATAAAAAATTTATCAAAAATAAAAATGAATATAAAATAAAAAATATTATAAATAATATACAACAATAATAAAAAATAGGAAAGTGCAATAGAAAAATAAAAATAAATAAAATTAAACAAAAAAAAAAATAACTGAAAATAAACAAGAGAAAACTAAGAAAAACTAAAAAAAAAATACTAATAAAAAAAACCCAAGAAACAAATACAAATAGAAATATAAAAAAAAAAATATATGAAAAAAATATATAAAAAATATATAAAAAAAATATATAAAAAATATATAAAAATTATATATAATAAATATATAAATATATAAATATATAAATATATAAATATATAAATATAATATATGAAGAAAATTCAATAAAAAATAAAAATAAAAAATAAAATAGCAATAAAAAGACTCACCCGAGAGGATTCCATGTACTTTCTAAGGAATACACTGTATATTTGTTTTATTCCAAAACTATTTCCATACTCCTTTAACATAACTCCTTTCTATAACTCTTTCTATATGCTACAAAAACTCATTCTACATTTTCTCTATATATCCTAAGAGCTCTCTGCCATATTTTCTTCCTACATTACTTTCTATATCTACAGAAGATCAATGAAAGTTTTCGTACTTAGTACAGTCTACTCTAGTTTCATCACTTGCGTTAACTGTTTCTAAAGAGCATTTGTAGCACTGAAATGCTGCTTGTTCTGTTCTGTCCTATACTGTTCGGCCCTATCCTGTTCTGCCCTATCCTGAGCTGATACAGATGGAGACGATCCCAACTACCTTCACTAAAAGGCTCTACTTCATTGCACATGTTAATGATGAGTTTCCTTAAGTTTCCTTTTCCATCCATCATGAATATATTCATTAGGTGCAACTAGGATTCTGCCCATATTCGTGAGTACAAAATGTTGATGTTGATATCCTGCTTCAAAATGTCCAGACGAAAACTATTCTGAAACAGCACATCTGAACGTATATTGACTGATTCGGGATTCTTAGTCAATTTGGCCGCAAAAAGCAAATCCGTTAAGTTAACCATCCTAGTTTTACCATGAAACTTCGACGACAATTTTGTTGTGAAAATATTTAATATAATTACCAAAATAATTTATTAGCTGTGAACTTTCCAAAAGTCAAAACTAGAATGAAAAATTTTCTATGCTAATTTCTTTTGAACAATATTTGTTTCATTTCAAGGCTAACTAGATCATGGACATATATCAATGCTAACTAGATCATGTTTCTATATAATTAAAAGAAAATTTGTATTTAAAAAATTTTTATCATAATTTTTTTCTCCGAAATTTTTGTCATAATTTCTTCTCCATAATTTTAGTTAGAATATCTTCAAAACTACTTAAAAAAAAATGATATTAAATATATAATTGCTTTTTCAATGCTGCCCACAAATATTTTATAAAAAAAAAGTAATATAACTATCGATTTATTGCTATCGATTGCATATTATTTTGCTGTAAGTCGCACACAGCATTTGTTTTAAATTTGTAAGAAAAATATTAAAATAAAAATAAAATAAAGCATTTAGAATAATTAAACAATTAGTGATTTTTATTTTTTTTTAAATGCTATTTAAAAAGTTATATTAATCACAAGAAAATTCTTATTGATTTACTGTTATCGATTGTTATTCTAATATGCCTATTAATTCTTATTGGAAAATTCCACTTAGTTGCCTTTAACTTTTTACCCAAAAACCCTTTTATATTTTAATCCTTATTCTGTTGATTAATATTAGATAATAATTAAAATTTTATAAAATCGATAGCTCATTTATCGATAATTATTTCAGACTAAATTATTACTTATTATTCGTACATAAGCAGAAATGCCATGCAGCAGCTTATAATCAACTTGATGCATTGTCCTCTAATTTTTGTATAATAATTGAACACACTCAACTCACACACACACACACACATACACCACATACTGTCACATGCATACCCATGCACATACTGTCACACACATACCCATACACATACACACACACAGCTGCAATTTTTAAGTGTCTACTCGTACTACACTTGCTAAAAAGCTTCTGTAAGTTTACAGCCATTTTTTATGTTGCAATCGAAATGCAACTTTATTTATTTATTTCTTTTTTTTTTACTTACAAATTTATTTATATATATATATATATATATATTTATATACATATCTTGTTTTTTTTTTGTATTTTTTATTCAATCAATTTATTTTTATTTTTTTTTACTTTATAAATGAGTAGAAAACCTCATGAATAATAGCATAAAATATTTGACGTCACATGGGTTTTTATATTGTAATTATAATGGCAAATCTTTTTTACGTTCGAATTTATCCTGCGGACCAGCGAAATTTATATTTGCCCATGTAATGGTTTTTTATTAAACGAAAACAAAAAAAGATACAACAACAACAACGGCAAGAAGAAGAGCCAACAATAAAGGGGGCATAAAAATGATTGTGAAAATAGAGAGAGAGAGAAAAAAATATATATATATATAATAATTTTTTTGCAATATTTTTTTTCTTATTTTATTTTTGTTTTTGTTTTTTTTTTTATTTTTTTTTTTGGGCAAACAAAAAAAAATTGATTTAAAAATTTTTGTGTGCGCTTTGAGGGTTGGCAAATTTATTGATGAGGCGAAAAAACGCAGCCAAATGAAATGTTAATTTTAAGCACACACACACACACACATATATATATATATATATATATACGTATATCACATACAAACATACATAGAGCATCTATCTGTGCGGCAGCTGACACTGGCAACAACAAAGAATGCAAATCACAATGACTGAACGTAACAGGACCTAGACTCATGCCATAAGGACACACACATCCTACAGCAGCGTATGTCCAGTTACCAAAATTGTATATCATGCTACCAAATTGTTGTAATAACAACAACCAAAACAACCACAACAACAACAACATGACTAGCCATTGGCTTTATCCGCAGGACATAGAAATGCTGCATAATTCAAATGCTTTTTCCCTTTTTTTCTCTTTTTGTAGCTATTGTTGCATTTGTGCTGTAAGCGTTGGGGTTTCCTTTCTTAATGTTATTTCAAAATGCCAAGTTAAATAAACTATGTGTTTGTGTTTGTCTGTGTGCTGTGTATGTGTGTGTGTGTGTGTGCACGTTTAGCATTTATAATCATTTTCTATAAAACATAAAATAGAATTCAATATAGAAAAAAAAAAACTATATGACAATATGCGGCGCTCACTTAAGGCATGTTTACCAAACACAAACACACACACACACACACACACATACATATATACATTGTAAATGTCATCAATCATAGATAGATAAATATATATACATATATATTATTTGAAATTTTTATACTATTCCTTTAAATCTTTAACGCAGAAAACCAGCAAAATTTTAAAATTTATTTATGTTACTTTTTGTGGGCAATGCACAACAAATAGGCGTGTCTTAGACCACATAACTATATATATAAAATATATATATTAAAGCATATAAGCCGTTAATAAATACAATTTGTTGCACATTTAAGTTAGTAACAAAATTAGAAAATATTAAAGAAAATTGCTTGAAAAAAATGAATGCAAAAAAAAATTGGTTTAAAAATTTTATTTAAAAAAAAATAATAAGAACTAAAGCTAAACTTCAGCAAAACAAAAAAAATTAATTTAATTAATTACTTTAATTAAAACTAAACAATAATAAAATATTATTTTCTATAAAAAAAGTATTATATATTATTTTTAATTTTTTTTTTTTTTTCTTATATTTTATGGCCATAGTTTGGCTTTGATTAAGCTCAGTTTTAAGCTTGATAAATAAAAGCAAAAAAGAGAGAGAAAAAAATGAATATAATAAAAATATATTTTCTAAATTACTTTATTATAAACATTTAGGTTAAAAGCATATTTAATTTTATAGAAAAAATGTGAGAAAGAAAAAAATTCAAATACAAACGGTTAAAAAAAGAAGGAGAAACAGCAAAAACTCAAAGCTCGCATAGTAGGCGTCATACGTGTTGGCATTGTAAAGGAATGAGTGTTCACACACACACATACAGTTGTACACAAAGCAATGTATGTATATTTTAATATATATATGTATATTTTTTTACATATATGTATATTTACTTTTATATATGTGCAAATGTATACGTGTGTGTGTGCGACCCCAGCGACATGCTAAAAATTTGTATAGAAAATTAGTTAAAAAATTACTCCGCAGACACGCGCACACACACATAAGCGCAATTTACATGAGAGGCAGTTAATGGTATGGGTATGGGTATGGGTACACACACACACTCACACATTTATATATATATATATATATATAGAGAGAGAGAGAGAGTGAAAGGCACACACATTTAGCATTAGTGGGCGGTGTTAGAAATGCGTGGATCCTGCTTCCTTTCCCAATGTTAAGCGCGACATTACTACCTCTACACACAGGGCTACTTTTACTGTTTTTTATTTTTTTTTTTATTTTCCCTTTATACATATATGTGTATATATATATATATATATATATATATGTGTGTGTGTGTGTAGAGAAGGGCGCTTATACATGTGTCGAGTGGCGCGAGCTGAAAGTTTGTCATAAAGCACCCCATTAAAAAAGAGGCGCACAGCGTCAAAGTAATGCAATGGGCTGAGGGGATCCATTTTATGGAAAGGGGCTAACTGAGTTGGTAAAAACAGGTGGGGGGATAGGGAGGGGAGTTGCTTTACTAGTGTGCAGATAGAGGCGCAACGAGTAAGAGAAAGGGAATTGAACAGGCAGCAGGCAATTTTTTTCTATGGGCTTTAACTTAACATTTTTTTTTGGGGTTACGAATTTTGGTTGCGCGCACGTGGCGTCAAACGGAAGTGAGTTGAAAATATTTAAAAAAATAAATATATATATATATGTTTAAATTGGAATTAGTTAAAAATTCACTAAGAAATATAATTAATTATTTTTTAAAATTAAAAAACAAATATTTAGAAAAAAAAAAACCAAAGCAAAAACGTTGCCAAAAACATTGCAAAAAAAAAAGTACATGCAGCGCGCTTATAATTTATTATATAATTAATTTTCATTATAATTAATTATATTTAGTAATTAAAAATTTTTATTTTATAGTACGGTAAGTAAATTTTTTTTATAAATTAATGACAATTTTTTATCATTTTTTTTTTATTTTATTTTTGCCTTAATTTTTGCAACTAAATTTTTTGCTGCCAATGTGAAACTTAAATAGTGCAGAAATTAGAGAAGCGCTTACCTAATCAAAGAAGCTTAAAATTTGAATTGATATTTATTTTTTAAAAATTGTAGAATTCTAAAATTGTAGAATTGCATATTTGTAGATTTGTATTTATTGTTAAGGCATTAAATTTTCTTTTAGTTTTCCTAAAGCAAAATTAATCTGAAATAATTGTTAAAGGATCGTTTAGTTTGCTCTCTCTCTCTCTCTCTCTCACTCTATCTTTCTACAGTGCTCTAACTTTTGCACTCTCTCTCTCTCTCTTTCTCTCTCCCTCTCTTTCTCTCTTTCTCTTTGTTGCTATCTCTTTGTCATGAAAATTCTGCTCTTCAAGTCAACTGTTACATTTGCTGCTTACATCTGGCGTGCAGTTGTTTTTGGCAATTAACCAAAAGTGGTGGCTGTTGCTGTTGCTGTTGCTGCTGCTGCTGCTGCTGCTGTTGCTGTTGGTAGCGTTAGCGTCAGCGTCGTCGTCGACGCCAACGCCCCCTCTATACCTTAGCCCCTCCCCCACCCCTATCCTCTACTCACCCCACCCCCATTTAAGCTATTAAAAAAAAAAGTACACATACGCACAGTTTTTGTGAATTTACATGTAGCTGTGAGTTTGGCTCAATTTTTTGGGCATGGTATATGGGTTGATGAGGGGAGCGGTGGGGGCATGGGTGGCCTTTGGGGAGACTCCCTGGTGTTGGCTAGAAGGCGGTCGTAAGGGGACGGGGGCGGTGAGTTAACCGCCGTCAACTGCGTCGCACTCCACATTTTTAAATATTTTTAACTGCTGCGCATCGTTCCATGGCTGGGTGGCAGTTCATGTTGTAAGGTGTTGGGTGTTGAGTGTTGAGCTGATGTGTGTGTGTGTGTGTGTGTGTGTGTGTGTGCATGTGTGTGTGTATATGTGAGGGGAGCTTGGTAGGCGGGGAGTTAGGGTTGATATTCGTTTGCCGCTCTACTCTGTTTGGTTAATATTTTGGCTCGTTTATGGCCTGTGCGTATGTGTGCCTGCATGCATGTGTGTGTGTGTGCTTATGTGTGTGTGTATATGTATGTGTGTATGCTAGTGTTTGTCTGTGTATTGCCTGTATGTAGGCATATTTGAATGTTAAAAAGTGTACATAAATGTGCACATAAGACTCTGCACACACACACACACACAGACATACGCACACATATATATGTACACTAGCATACATACTTACAGATACGTATAGGCTTTTTGCCAACGCCCCCACTACGCCCCCAACATGCCTACCAATCCAGCAACATGTGCGTAATATATTAACCAAAAGCAAAAAAAAAACAAAAAAAAAACAAAAAAAACCAAAAAAAAGAAAATGAGAGAAAAAAAAAAACAATGTTAAAATTGCCGACAATTAACCCATGAACGACTAGTACATACCCTAGACAAATGCCCAACTACAAGCAGTTGCATTCGAAGCAGTGTAAGCAGCGCTGCTTAAGCTCAAAATGTGTTGCAGCTGCTGCAAAAGTTTTTGAAATGCTGCAATCGAAACGATAACATAATCGATAAATAAAAGTAGTAAAATCGATAAGTGTGGCAATCAATGAATGAGTGAATCAATGAATAACTTAATGAATATATATAATAAAATATAATTATAAACATAAAAAATTGTATTCAACTGTTTTCTTCAGCTTTTCATTTGATATTTTTGCTTAGGGAAAACTTTTTTGAAAAAAAGAAGTAACAGCAGTAAATGGAAATAGAATTCTTCTGGAAATTTGTGTTCAATATTCTTAAAACCACTTTAGACTATCATAATTCAATCTCATTCGCACACACACACACACACACACACACACACACACACACACACACACACACAGACACATAATGCAGTATTGTATAACCATTCCACACACGCAGAGAGAGCGCAGCGTACACTTATATATATGCAAATAAACGCATTTCATTATGTGTGTATATGTGTGTGTAAAAAAAATGCATTTTCTATAGACTGTCCATAATTTTTCCACTATTTTCTCCCATTTTTTATTTTATTAAAAATATTTTTTTTTTATATATATTTTTATTTTTATTTCTCTTTTTTTTTGTCAAATGAAATTCATAATTGATAATAGGGTAGACACTCACCAATACAAATACAGACAACGGCCGGTTGGTCCAATAACTGTAACTGTAAATAGGGGGAAAAAAAATTGTTATTTGCAATTTATCAAAAAGAAAAAACTAAAAAAAAAATATGCAAAAAAAAGTAAGAGGGAGGAAAACTTTTTTAAATATAAATTCGTGTAGCTGCATGCAAAACTAATTAATTTGGTTGAAATTTAAGCAGAAATCAGAAAATGAAACAAAGAGAATTATATTAAAATATTATAAAAACATATATATAAATACATCAAGATATATATTAATTCACATATAAATTATTATTATTATTATATATATATATATATATATATATATATACACAAAAGTGTACAGCTATCACAAACAACATTACAATTACTAGCTTCAAATTTTGCCAATTTTACTACAAAGTTTTCTTAATATAAATAAAATAAATAAAATATCAAAAATATATTAAATAAATTATAAAAATAAAAAAGGATCTAAATAAATAAAATTAATTAAAATAAATTATAAAAATAAAAAAGGAAAAATAAATAAAATTAATTAAAGTAAACAAATAAATACAGTAAATTAAATAAATAAATAAAACAAATAGAATAAATAAAATACAAAAACTAAATAAAATAAATAATATAAATAAAATATATAAAATAAATAAAACAAATAGAATAAAGAAAATAAATAAAATAAATAAAAAAAAAGAAAATAAATAAAACAAATAAAGTAAATAAAATTAATGAAATAAATAAAATATATTATATAAATAATAAAAATAAATAAAATATATTTAAAAAATAATAAAAACAATTAAAATATATTAAATAAACAAATAAAATATATTAAATTTCAAAAATAAATAAAATAAATTAAAGAAATAAAATAAATATAAAACAAAAATAAATAAAATAGATAAAATAAATAAAATATATTAAATAAATAATAAAAATAAATAAAATATATTAACTAAATAATAAAATTAAATAAAATAAATAAAACAAATAAAATAAATAAAATTTTAAAAATAAATTAAATAAAGAAAATAAATAATATATATTAAATAAATAATAAAAATAAATAAAATAAATAAAACAAATAAAATAAATAAAACAAATAAAATAAATAAAGCTTCAAAAATAAATAAAATAAATAAAATGAATAAAATAAATAAAATAAATAAAGCTTCAAAAATAAATAAAACAAATAAAATAAATTAAGTTTTAAAAATAAATAAAATAAAGAAAACAAATAAAATAAATAAAATACATTAAATAAATAATAAAAATATATAAAATTTCAAAACTAAATAAAATAATCAGCATTAAAGTGAAATTATTTGAGTCTAGCAGCGCCTCAAAATATTATTATTTAACATACGTTGACAATGAAATTATTCAATGAAAATAATTTAAATAAAAAAATTATTAACATCTTTTGTTGTTGTTGTTGTTGTTGTTAACATTCAACACTTGAAAAATATTGCAAAAATAATAGAAAAAGAAAATAAATTTCTTTAAGCAAATTCCTTTATAATTCAAACAAAAATGTGAGAGAATAATTATAATAAACAAATTTACAAATAACAAATTATCAAAGAAAATTTAATATTGCTTAAAAAATCTAAATAAATATATAAATATATATAAAAAATATAAAAATGAAAGTCTAATTAATATATTGAAATAATTTAATTTAATTATTTAGTTTTTAATTATTTCGAAATTTTCACCTAACTTTTGACTTTGCATCCTTTTAGCTGCATTAAAAGTGAGTTAGAAATTATTTTATTTAATTAATTTAATGAAATTTAATTAGCTCAACTTAATTAAGATAGTAACTAAGTTAGACTTAACTGTTATTAGGCATTTATTTATTTTTTTTTTTTTTCTTTTTAATGTGAATCAATTGAAGCGTTCGCCCAAAAAATTGCTATTAAGCTTAAAACCTGCTCACACCACACACACAGAGACAAGATATATATCACACATGTCACACACATACACACACACATGCATAACATTTAGAGCGCGCACACACACACACACACACACACACCCCCTTGATGGTATACGCCCACAACTACATATGCAAAAGCTATTCCTATTGGCTAATTACTACGAGCTGAAAAATTATACACAGCGAATAATCTACATAAGATGTACATACATCAATGCCCTTTTTTGCTTATGAGTATGCGCACACATGTGTGTGCGTGTGCATGTGTGTGTGTGTGTGTGTGTGTGCGTGTGTATGTAATTTTCAAATAAAAACAAAAAAAAAAAATAAAATGAAAAACTTGAGCTGTGCTTCGTCTAAGAAAATATGCTGCAAGTTTTTCTCCAAGCAAAGTAAAAGTATAAAAAAAAAACAAAAAACAAAACTCAAAGACGCCCCTACCACACACACATGTATATGCATATGTATATATATATATATATATATATATATATATGTGTGTGTGGCAAGTAAATCAAAATTATGTGCAACCCGCACATGTTTTAACACTATTTGTGCGCCTCTTTCTATACATAAAACATAAGCACATTACATCAAGTTCCCAGCACAACACCCCCTGCCACAACACACCCACTAGACTATGGCATAAAAATATAATATAATAATAATAAAAAAAAGAAGAGAAAGGGGCTGGGAGGCAAAGAGTGAAAGAGATAGAGCTAAGTATATGATTTGTTATCATAAACTATGCTTGAAGATTCACAACTTTTAGCTGCCTTTTGGATAACTTTATTTGAAAAACAAAAGCACAAAAAAAGAAGCATTTATTGAGGGGGGGGGGGGGGGGGGGTTGGTGCTTAAACATAAAAGCAACAATAAACACTAACAAACTAGAAGTATTCTGTGTCTTGGTGTGTGTGTGTGTGCGCCGCATGCAGCTCAAAATAATTTGTCGCATTTGCTACGTCTACCAACATACAACACCCACACACTACTGCTAGTAAACCCTAACTGTTATCTTTTAAACCCCTATACATCCCTCTATTGCCTTCCCATACCCACCCCATACCCACCCCTCCCCTTACCCATTCATAGCCAGCTAACACTATACTTTGTCTAGCGCTAAGCAAAACTACAACGAAGACATCAACATTCAAGGCAACGTCGCGCCATTTGTGTTCAACACTGTCTATTGGCATTGCTCTCCCAGGCACACGCACACACACACACACACACCTACACACATACACATACACATTGAAAGGGGCAAAAGGCGCGTGCTCTTGCAAAAAGCAAACACAACAACAACAACAAAAAAAATCAAGTAAGAAAAAAGTGAAAAAAAAAAAAACTTCGGCGCACTTGTTGGCATCTCCAAGTCGCCGAGACGTCTAAGAGTAAACCAAAGAGAGCGAGACAGTGAGACAGCATGAGAGAAGGAGAGCAACTTTTATAGAGACAACACACACACACACACACACATAAACATAGAAAACCAGCAAGCACATAGACACACACACACACACACACACAGAGAGCAATATTATAAACGAGAGATATACGCATAGCATACTTTAAGGCAATAGCAAAGGAGACCTATGAGGGAGGAAGCGGGAGGGGCGGTGGGGAATGAAGTGCGCTCAAGCAAGGGACACAACGTGGCGCTACTGGTGGGTACTTTACTTGATGATTATGGCGACGATAATGATGATTGGAATGGCTTTGATGGCGTTGAAAATGAAGATTGCGTGTAGTAGATTTTCTTTTGCTGCTGCTTGTGCCGGCCTGACACTGGCCCCTGGCTTTATGTGTGTGTGTGTCTGTGTGTGTGTGTGTGTGTATATATATATATATATGTGTGCTATTTTCTGTTGCTTCATTTCATGTATTTGTATATGTATGTGTGTGTGTATAGAATGGGTAGTTAGGTTAAGGTAATGCTTACTACTACACACTATCAACATTTGATTTTATTACGCTCATTTGTATGCAGACACACACACACACACACACATACATATATATAGTATGTTTGTTTGTAATTGTATTGTAGTATTTGTTAGCAACAACAACAACAACAACAACAACAACAAGAGCAACAGCAACAGCTACAGCAACAGCATCTTATTGACCGCCTGCTCAATTTTGTTGCTCCACAACTACCAAAAAAAACTAAATTATAAGAATAGATCTAAGCTTAGCATATAGGCAAAAGCGAGAGGCAAATATAGAGGTAGAAGTAGTGTATAGTGTGTGTGTGTGTGTGTGTGTGTGTGTGTGATAGAGATAGGTATAGTTAGTTAGGGGCCATAGGCATAGGCATAGATTGTAAGTTGTAGTTGTTGCCGTTAACATTAATGGTAACGGTAACATCTTAAAAACTTTGACCTCCTGCTGTGTGTGTGTGTTTTGGTGTGTGTTGGTGTGTGTGTGTTTGTGTGTTTTTGATGGCAGCGCAGCATAGCATTGCCTGCGTCGACGTTAACGTCAACGTCAACGTCAACGCGCCATTTGCGACGTGGCAATGAAGGCCACACGGCGACTTTTGCCGGCTGGTTGAGTTCATTTTTTTTCTGTTGCTGCTGCTGTTGTTGTTTGTATTGTTGTTAAGGTTGTTGCTGTTGTTGTTGCTGACAGGACAAGCAAATCGCCAGCATCTTCTGTGCGCGTTTAGTAACTGTTAAGACGTCGTGACCGTCTCGTCGTCGTCGACTTCATTCTCGCTTCATTTGTTGGTTTGTTTTTTTGTGTCTTACGTTACGTGACGTGTGGTGACGTGACGTGACGTTACGTTACGTTACGTTACGTTACGTTATATGGTATTACGTTAGCTTAGCTTACATTAAATTAAGCTTCGGTTTAGTTAAAGTTTACGCTCTTCTCGTGCTCTTTTATCTTATTCTTGTGTGTGTGTGTTTTTTTTTTGTGTTATTTTGCCGGCATTGCCCATTGCCGGCAGCAACAGCAGCAACAGCAGCAGCAGCAGCAGCAGCAGTTGCTACAGCAACAATAACATTGCTGCTGGACAATTGTTGTTGCTGTTGAGTACGTGTTGCTTCTGCTGCTGCTGCTGCTGCTGCTTAATGCTAACTGTTAATGTTAGGGCAAATCTGTGAAATGCAAAATGTGAATGTTGCTGCTGCTGATTGCTGTTGCTGTTGCTGTTGTGATTTGAGTTTTGTTGTATGTTGTTGCTGCTGTTGTTATTTGAGTGTTTGCTTTGTTTTACCAAATGCAGCATAAATAGAAGAAGAAGCAACAGCAGCCACAGCAAAAGTTGTTGAAGTAGAGGCAGCAACATTTTAGTTCAAATTTTTAACTGGCGCCAAGTGACAACAGCAGCAGCAGCAGCAGCAGCAGCAATTGCTGTTGCCCACAACAATAACAACAAATTAAAATTTATAAAAAAAAGGACTACACACACACACACACACACACACACACACACACACATATATTGAATAATATATATATATTTATTTTATTTTTATTTTTGATGCGTCCATTTCCCCTTTTTTTTTATTTTGTTCCACCTAACACACAACACCAACCCCCCCTCCACCCCCTACCCACTATCAGCAACAACATATACTGCATATAGTTGTATTTTGGTTTTATTTTTAAATTTTATTTTATTATATTTTTTATTTTAATTTCGCTGTTGCTGTTGTTGTTGTTGTTGCCCTTTACAATTTGTTGTTATTATTTTTTATTTTTTTTTTTTAAATTTCATGCTGCTGCTGGCATCGCACGAGGGTTGTTCCTGTGTGTGTGTGTGTGTGCCTGTATGTGTGTGTGTGTGTGTGTGTGTGTGTGCGTATTGCGGCAGCGCTGTTAGCGTCGCAGCAGCAGAGGACGCAGCATGCAGCGGGGTTGGTTACGGGATTTCTTTTTTATATTTTTCCTTTTTTTTTTTGTTTTTTTGCTGCTGTTCGTTTAATTTTTTTCTTCTTTTTTTCTGCTGCTCACACACATGCAAACACACACACACACACACACACACACACACATGCGCGCTCTCACTCTTTTTGCTTTTTATTTTTCTTTTTTCTTTTATTCTTTTTGTTTCAACGTGTTCTGTGTTGCTGCTGTTGCTGCCGCTGCTTTTGGTTTTAGCATTTTTCGTTTTTTACGTTTCGTTTTTTTTTTTTGTATTTTTTCGTGTGTTTTGTTTGCGATTTTCCTTCTGCGAACGTCGCCGCCGTCGCCGTCGCCGCCGCCACCGCCGCCGCAGCCGCTGCAGCCGCTGCCGCCGTCGCATCCTTTTTTAACGCATAAAAAAAAAATGAAATAAAAATAATATGAAGCTAGTTGCTGCTGTTGCTGTTGCTGTTGCTGTTGCTGCAGGGGAGAGTGTTGCTGGGTGGGAGTGGGTGGAGAGAGAAGGAGAGAGAGAGAGACAGAGAGAGAGAGAGAGTGAATTGAAGGTGGAAGCTGATAGATGGGCAGTTTTAAGGGGTGGGGGTTAGTGGTGGGCTATGACTATTTGATATGATGTAGGCCGCCAAATATATAGTGTACGTATGTGTGTGTGTGTGTGTGTGTGTTGGTGTGTGTGCGAAGGCAAAGGGAGGAATTGATAGGAGGTAGAAGCATATACTAAAAGGGGTGGAAGGGGTGTGTAAGGCATGGATGGAGTTGTATAGAGATAGAGCTGAAAATTAAAATGGAAATGGTAGTTAAAAGTGAGGGTGATGAGAGAAGGAGAAGGAGGTGGAGGAGGAGGAGGTGTGGGGGGTTGATAGCCGGTGTGTATGGAGGATGGGCGGTTGGGGGGGGGGGATGGGAGTAAAACGCGTCGCGGCAAATGCCATTGAAATGAGTAATGAGAGTGTTTAGTACTCGTGTGTAGTTTAGCGGGTGATTTTGGCGACGTCAGCCGTGGCAGCAACGTCAGCTTGAGCGTCAGCAACAGCAGCAGCGGCGTCAGCAGCAACAGCAATATTAAACAGCCGCAGCAATTATTCAGTTAGCGTCGCTGTAAGCGGCAAATTTTAGTTGCCAAATAGAAACCGAAGCGTTCGCTTGGTGCTGCCAACGTTGGCGGCTTAAAAAATCATAGCATAACATTTGGCGCACTCATTAGCGATACCAGACGAGTATGCCGACGTCAGCGTTAGCGTCGCCGTTAGCAGCACTAGCAGCAAGCAGCGTCTCAGTTAACTTTGAGACTATATTGTAAGTGTGTGTTGCTGTGTGTGTGTGTGTGTGTGTGTGTGTGTTTGCCTGCTCAATCTGTCTCAACAATTGTAGAGTATAACAACTGTGTGTATGCGTGTGTATGCGTGTATGTGTGTGTGTTTGTGTGTGTGTAATGGCTTCAATTGTGTGCTAAATTTTCTATTTCATTGTCGCCGACGCTAACTGCGCACTGCTGCTGCTGCTGCTGCTGCTGCTGCTGTTGCTGCTGCTACTACTACTAGTCGCAGCATCAGACAACGACGAGGACGACGACGACGACGACGACGACAAAGTCTTTTAACTTCGTGTTACGATTGTTGCCTGCTTCGTGTTGGCGGCTTCGTCTTTTGCTACTTTTAACATAGCCGATAGCAAGGATAACAACGACGACGACGTCGACGACGACGACGACAACAAACGAACGCGATTCTTTAGACGCAGTCGCTGCGCTGTCGCAACTCTATTGCTGCTGCTGCTGCTGCGTCTATGGCTGCTGCTGCTGCTGCTGTTGCTGCTGCTGCTGCCGGCACGTCCTGTGGCAGCAGCAGCAGCAACTGCCTTGGCGCTACTTTGGCTCACTTCAATTCGAGTTCCGTTTTTAAAAATAACGTTAGTTGCTGTTTGTTGCTCGTTACGTGCGCGTGTTGCGACGCGCGACTGATAAAAAAGAAAACAGAAAACATACAACAAAAATACAAAAATACAAAAACAACATACAACATACAACAAGAAAACAACAACAACAAAATAAATACAAAGAAAAAACAAAAAGAACAAATCAACAACAAACCAAAAGAGAAAAAAAAACAAACAGAAAATATTTCAATTGATTAACAAAACAAAAAAACAGAATTAAAATAAATTAAAAATTTAAAAAAAAAAATAAAAAATAAAAAATAAAATAAATAATATATAAAAAATAAAAAATAAAAATAAATAACTGTCAGCTAAAGCAGAAGAAGCAAAAAACAGACAGCCAATAGACGAACAAAAAAGCAAAAAAAACAAATAAAAAATAAAAAATAAAAACAAAATTATAGAAAATTTCAAATTCCAAGAAAAATCACAACAAAATTCCAGTGTAAAAAATAAATTTTCTTTTACAACTTTGAAGCAAAAAAAAAACAACAAGAAAAAACAACAAAAAAAAACAACAAAAAAACAAAACAAAAACAAAGTTAAAAAATAAAAAATTAGATTTTTTTGACGTTCATATTATCTTAAATATATATCTTTATATATATATATATATATAGATATATATATATATATATTATATCTGTATTTGTATCTGTATGTTTGAATATTTTTTGAAGTGAGTGTTGAATCAAAAAAGTTGCAGAGACGCCAAATTTGTGGCAACAAAAACTTTTTTTGGGCAACAAAGAAAACAAAATAAATTAGCAACAACAAATAAGAAAAAAAAAAAAACACAAAAGAAAAAGCAAAAACAAAACGAAAAGAAAGTGCAATATTAGAAAAGAAACAAAAAAAAAAAAAACAAACAAAATTCTTCCATAACAAATTGTCTAACGATTCTTCCATAACAAATCTACTTGCTACATTGATGTACGAACGCCTTTTATCGCCCCATGCAGCATTAAGAAGACACAACAAAGACGCAGCAAAACAACAATATCAAATTGCTAAACTAGAAGAAAGATTAGAAGCAAAACAGAGCGAAAGAAGAAAGCAAAGCAAAACTTCAAATAACTAACGGCAAATCGTCGAGTGCAATCCTTGAGAGGAGCGCCAAAAGGCTCAAGCCAAAGGCCAACTGCAAAGGGACAATGCCATATCGGCACAAGTAAGTGATTGAACAAGCATATATATACATACATAAGTACATATATAAATCTATATAGATCTTAAGAATTGTAGAATTGATCAATTCTTGCAAGTTAATTTTGTGATATCAAAAAATTTACTTGAAGCAACAAAAATTTAATTGAAATCGACTATGAAACAAGTTTACAGTATAACAGTGCACTGTATTTAGTATATAGTAAAGATAATACTTTATACTATATAATATAGCTTAAGTTTCCTCTCAAATGTAGCTAGATAGAAGCAAAGGTGAAAGGTCCTCTCTGAGGCTAGAAAATTTGTTCAAAATTTGCTCAGCTTTAGCTGAAGTTTTGACTATGATAAGAGCTCTTTTTATATGATATATTAACTATTACATCATGTGTACATCATTTGTACATCAGTTATACATCAGTTATACATCACTTGTACATCACTTGTACATCACTTTTACATCATTTGTTTGATGTCAAAGAACTTCTAGTGAGCATATAAATGTTCTTAGGAATATCATATCAAATTTTGGTCTAGCATTAAAATACACAGCTAAAAAGATACTAGAAAGATCCTTAAAATTAACTAACTGCTTATACTTGTCAAGTATTTCATATGTAGTTATAGTTGTACAATGTATACTAACAGTTATTTAATGAATAATTCATAGTTATTCAACTAAATCTTTGAATACTTTGAATGTTTCTGCCGACTGCTAAGAAATTTGCAAAAGGAAAGGACAATATGTTCTACAGAGTACTTTAGTATTCTTTAGCAGCTGCTATAATTATATAACATATAACATATAAATATGTATACATCTCTATCAAATGCATTTATATATATATATGTATATATCCTTAGCCGATCTATATACAAACACAATTCAGTTTCTTCAGCTTCAATTTCAAAGTAATAAACAAAAGTTTATCAGAGGCAACTCAAAATATGACAGTTAGATATATATAATAAAGCTATATATTACACACATATATACAAAGTAAATCTACTTAATATATAGCTTAAATATCAGTTAAAAGTATAACATGCCAAAGCTAAGACTATAGCTTTCTATTCAGCTTAAATCAGTTCAATTTATAGGCGCAAAAATCTGTCTTCAAATAATTTGCGCAAATAAAACACAATTTTTAGCTATATAAAAATATGCTTAATATTCATATTATATATATGTGGGTGTGCTATATAGCACTGCTGTTTATATAGTGTTATATATATATATATATATATATAAATATATATATGATATATGCTATAACTGAACTGTTTACAATGCATAAAAAAAAAATAATTTCAGTTCTTTGATGAAAACATGTGCAACTTTTGCATTTAATATATAGATATACATAACAGATATATATATATATATATATACCTAGATATATACAGATATGACACATGAATATATATATATATATATACATATATATAGGTATAATAGAGCTCATTATATCGCACGATCACACACTGCAAATAGTAGAAAAAAATCATTTTTTATTTTTTTTTGTGAAATTTACACAAAATACGTTTACTCAGAGTATTCAGAAATTTTGGTACTCAGTACTCATTATTCATTATTCAGTACTCATTCACGAATGCAAATCAAATGTCATTGAACTGTACAAAATTATTGAGTATTTTTTTTTATTTATATTTACTTTTTATTTGTTGTATTTTTGTTTTTGTTTTTGTTTTGTTTTCGGGGTAAAAAGTTGAAAGATTTGCAAATTCAAAAGGCAAAAATCAATTTGAATGCATTGAAAATACCCATAAAAAAATTTAATAGAATTTTTTTTAATATATATATATATATATATATATATATTTATACTAGAGCTAATCCTAAGCAAGATCAGTATCAAAAAAAATATTCTAAATTAATCAGCAAAAATATTTTAAAAATAAAAATTAAATTTCTTTTTTTTTTTCTAATATAAAAACTAAAGCTGATATCATAAGCTGATCAGGCAGTGAGTAAACAAAGAGAGAGAGAGAGAGAGAGAGAGAGAGATGCGAAGTGTGAGAGAAAAAGAGAATGAGAAATATATTACGTATACGTTGCTTTAAGTGGCGATATTTTGTTTTGTTTTGTTTTGTTTTATTTATTTTGTTTTGTTTTGTTTTGTTTTTTTGTGTTTTGCGAGTGGTAGCGGTCAATGGACGTCGCAATCATTAGGCCTTCAGAAATGTTAATGTGTGTGTGTGTGTGTGTGTGTGTGTGGATGTGTGTGTGTACAGTGTCGGTAACCGAATGCAGCTCTACAACAATTAGAACAAACAGCAAAAATAAAATAAGGAAAAAAAAACAAAAACATTTAACAAAGTTCATTGCGCAGCGCAATGCGTTCATTGCGTTTGTCAGTTTTTCAATGTTATTGTCATTGTTCAAGTTGAATCGTATATATATATATATATAGATATATATGAACCATTTATCGAGGTCATACACGGGGTTAATAGCAATAACAACAACAACAACAACAAAAGCCACTCAACTGCTTAGGTATTCCAGCAGAAAATTTTCTTACTTCATTTAAACTTTCAGGGCATTTGCTTCAAAAATAAATAATAAAAAAAATATTTTAAAAATTTTATAAATGGGTCATAATATTTTTCTAATATTTTTATATAAATTGCTTAATTTTCGAAATTTAAATAAATTTTCTATTGCTTCAATTTCACTTTCAATTTAAGCAAAAAAAAAAAATTATAAAAATTTTGAAACTTTTTTATAAGTAAGAAAAATGTTTATAGATCATTGCAAAACTTAGTGTTATAAAGAGATATATATATTTATATATATATTTATATATGAAGAGGAAAAAAAAGGTCAAACAACAAAAGCCATGGCAAACAACAGAAACCACAAAAGAAACGCAAAAAAAATAAATAAAACAAGAAGCAAAACAAAATAAGGAAAAAAAAAAGAAATACGATTAAAGTATATATAATGACAAAAACAAAATAAAAATGCATTAAGAAATTAATATACGACTATAAAATACACTTTAAAATGATCAGCAGATAATTGAGCTTAGGCAAAAAATAGTTTTATATATGACACATAATATTAACTGCCAGTTAACATAATGTTAAATATATATATTTTCATATAGAATTCAGTTTTAAGCAGTGAAATTGCAGCGCTGCTTTTACAGTATATACTTACAAATACATATATATATATTTTTATATAGTTAACTATATATATTAAACTATGTTTATATATGTATATCAATTATATAAAAAAATATATGCAAGATATTACTATATATAAATAAAGTTTAAAATTTCTTCATAAATCGCTGCAATTTTTTTTGTGCTAAGTAAAAATTGTGTTGCAGTTTATGACTTCAAATTTAGTTTTAATTTTCTCCAAAAAAAAAAATATATTAAAAAATACACCAAATTCTAGTATATACTAGCTATGTCTTATGCTGACTTATCTGTCAAACACATATTATATATATAATCAGAAAAAAAAAAATCTCATAGCAATTAGACAAAAAATTGGCAGCAATTAAATTTCTTTTGCATTTTTTCACATTTCTCTTTGTTATATATATTAAAAATCTGTGCTATATATCGTATATATAGGTGTGTAAATATCGGTGTATATATATATATATCTATATAAGTGGATTTTATCTGTATTATCTAGAGTACAATATCAAATTGAGTTCAGCAAACAGACAAGACACAAAACACACAAAGACTCAGCCGCCACAAAGCGGCCACAAAAAAAAAAAATAACAAAAAGTGAATCAAAAAAAAAAAACGCAGAAAAATTTTTTTTTTACTAAAATCCAAAGAAAACAAAAATGAAAAAAAAATATACAAAATATGTGTAGAAGAGGAAACAAAATATGAAAGAGCCAAAAACAATCGCTGTAAAAATGCAATTCGCAACAAGTTCAAACTGCCAGGGACAACGCATAGCAGCACCTACAGAAGAGGCAGACAGAGAGAGACATTGACAGAGTGAGAGAGCGAGCGAGCAAGCAAAAGTTAGTGTAAGTAAAAGAGATGGAAAATGTATATTTCAATTTACTATATGCTTAAAATTAGGTTATCTCAAATATGGCGTCCAAGTACAGCCAGCAAAAAGTAAGCAAAAAAAAAAAGTTTTGGTTTGTCTTGTGGCTGTTATCGATAGACGATATACGATAGACGATTAGTGCAGCTTTGAACTGATTATAGAAAGAGTGTTAAATAGATATATGTAGTTGGATGAGGAGAGGGGAGAAAGGAAACTGCTAAATGGGTGGGTAAATGATGTTGCAAGTAGCATACAAATTTTGTTAAAATTTTCCTTTCTGTCTTCGTCTCTGTTTTGTTTTGTCTCTTTCTACTGCTGAGTATTCCCTTTATTTCTTTCTTTCTTCTACTGCAATAACAAGCAAAATAACTAAATGTGGACTACAACTTTCAATTGACGACAACAACAACAACAACAACAGCAACAACAAAGCTGATAAATACTTTGATATGTTCGTTGATCGTTGTACTTTATATATATAAGCACATGTGCGTGTGTGTGTGTGTGTGTGTGTATAATACCAAACAAAAAAAAACAACAAAATTGCATTTGTATTGCGTATTTGGTGTTTATAGGGCGCTGCACACACACACACACACACACATACACAGTCAGACAAAGTCAGTGAAAGTCGTGCCCCGCGCTGCAAGTGCGCAAAGTTGTTGTTGCTGCTGCTGCTGCTGCTGCTGTTGTTGTTGTTGTTGTTGGGAATCTGCAGTGAACTCATTTCGCACAGAGCAAAACGCAAACATTTTAAGCAGCGCTGCTGCTGCTGTTGCTGCCGCTGCCGCTGCCGCCGCCGCTGCTGACCGCAACAGAAACAAGAACAAAAATAATTGTCAACAACGCACAACAAATTTGTGTGTAATATGTGTGTAGCTGTGCCTGCACTTTGCTCGTTGCCATAATATATATACACATACACACACACACACACACACACACACACATACATAAGTGTTGCCAGCGGCTGCTTGATTTTGGTTAAGTTTTAAATTTTATTTTATTTTTTAATTTTTTTTTTTTTTTTGTTTTGTTGCTGCATTGAAAATTAATCAAAAAAATTAAAAAAAAAAATTTTTAAAAATTTAAAAAAAAAACCAAAGCAAAGAAGAAACATGTAAGAATAGCTGGGAAAGCAAAGTGGAGGGTGTAGCAAGAGAAATAAAAGAAGAAAAAAATAAAGCAAAAAAAAAAAATAAAAAAAATTTGCCGCCAGCTATTTTTGGTGCATTCTCAATTTGTGTGTCAAACAGAAAATTAAAAAAAGCAAAGGAAAGAAGAGAGGTAGAGCTAAAGGCAAGAAGTGTAAAATGAAGAAAAAAGTATGGCAAAAAATAAGAAAATAAGAAAAAAATTAAATTAAAAAGAAAAAAACAATCAAATAAGAAGTAGAAGTAGAAAAAAGGCAAGTAGAAGCAGAGAGTCACATGCGCTTGCGCTTGGGCCTTAAATATGTAAGTGTATGTGTGTATGTGTGTATATTTTTATATACATATATATATATATATGTGTGTGTATTTTTTGGGCAATTTCGCTGTCTCTGCTGCTGCTGCTGGCGCTGCTGTAATATGCGCCAACAAAATGTGGACAGCAGCAATGAAGAAGACAGCGACGACAGCGGCGACGACGACGACGACGACGACGACGACGGCGACGACGACACACTGCAGTGACGCTTTCGTAGCTGATCGTCGTCATCAGCAGCAGCAACAACAACAACAACATCGTTGTATTTCGGTTTCGGTCAGGCGTTGTCGTTGTCGTTAAAAAAAAAATTGAAGGAAATATTTATGTATATATATATATATGTATATGTATATATGTGTGTGTGTGTGTATGGGTGTGTGCATGCCTGTAAAAAAAAAAAGTTGTATTTTTAAAAAGAAGCAGCAAAAAAAAAAAGAGCAAACACAGGCGGTATACACACACACACACACATATATGGACAGGCACATGCATATGCACATACAAAGGGAATTCTCTGATTCAATTGGGCAGCACTCAACACACACACACACACACACACGCACACTTATTGCAGAATGCTTATAAGCAGAGGCACACATATACATATGTATGTGTGTGTGTGTGTGTGCACACATTTAACTGCATTTTTTCGGAGCTCAGTTGAGCTTTTTAATTCGATCGATTCAGTTACTAAAGTTAATTCAGCCAAAACGCACAATTTCAAATTTCAAAAAAAAAAAAAAAAAAAAAATACACTGAAAAAAAAAAAAATGAAAAAAATTTGAAAAAAAATAAGAAAGAAGAAGCAGAAGCAGAAGTAGAAGTACAATAAGAACAACAACAACAATTTTTACTGTTAGTAGCAGCAACAACAGCAACAGCAGCTGGAAAAGTTCAGTAGTAGCAGCAGCAGGCAGCAAGCAGCAGGCAGCAGGCAGCAGGCAGCGACAGCGCTGAGGCGGTAATCGTAACAGCAGCGGCACCCACTCGCATTGCGGATGCGGATGCGGATCAGTCATAGACAGACAGGCGCATAGATAGAACACAACGTGTCAAGTGCAACAAGTGCAGCAAAAGGATCAATAGAGCGAAAAAAAAACAAAGCTTTAAGCTTTTCTTTTTCAAATTAAAAACAAAATAGAAAAAATTTTTGTTATTTTATTTCAAAGATTTTTTTTTTTTGTCGAAAAAGAAAAACATCAAAAAAAAATTTAATTTTTTTTTTAAAGTAAATAAATTTTTTTTTTGCGCAAAAAAGTGTCTTAAAAAAAATAAAAAATAAACAAATAAAATAAAACAAAAAATTAAATAGGAAAAATTTAAAGGAAAATAAAAAATTATTTAAAAAATTCCAAAAAATTTCCAAAAAAATTGCAAAAATTGCAAAAGTTTTCAAAAAATTGGAAAAAATAAATTTTTTTGCCGAATAGCTGCAAAAAGGACAGCAATAAAAACCACAACAAAAGAGCAAAAAAAAAAAAAACAAAACCAAAAATTTAAACAAAAATTATTTTAATTTTTCGTGTAAAAAGTGTGAAACAAAAAGCAAAGCAAAACAGTTAAAAACCCAAAAAAAGAAAATATAAAGCAAAACATAAAGGAAAAAAAAATTGTTAAAACAAAAGGAAAAAACATTGAAAAATCTTTAAAACAAATGTCGCGCCATGTGAGAAAATCTTTCATAAAAAAGCCGCAAGCTTAAAGCTAATGCTTAAAATTAGCAATAGCTTTAGCTTAAGCACTAGTTCCAGCTATATATATATATATATATAGTTGCAGTTCCTGTACCAGTTCCAGTACATGTTCCAGTACAAGTTCCAGTACAAGTTCTAGTTCCAAGTTCCATGTTTCAAGCTACATGCTCCAGTTCCAGGTACGTTTTCTTTTTCTTTCT